>PVKY010000270.1:0-58041 GCA_004027775.1 Bradypus variegatus | reverse complement strand
AGGAGCAGAATTTGTGTCACCTGTGCCCCCAGATGCTCCCATGAGCAGGAAGCTGCAGCGGGGGCCATGGTGGGGTCACAGCTCCAGAGAGTTCCAGCGGAAAACCCAGGCTTGCTTCTGCCCGATGACAGTCTCCAGACGTTCTTCCCTCCCTGGGCCTGTAGCCACCTCTGCCTTTTGCTGTCTCCGACTGCCCGGGCTCTGGCTTGTCTCTCCCTGTCCCAACAAGGACTCTGCAGGGAGAGACCCCAGTGTGACAAAGGCAGCACTACAAAGAGCTGTGGAAATTAGTTACATAGCGAGCTGGCTCTGTCTTGCATGGAGACGGCCCCTGACTCTCATAAGTGGGGTTCATTCTGCAGACAGCATGCTGTTTTATCATTTATCATGGGAGGTGGGCTGGGGTGGGCCCTGGCGCTCCTGGGCTCCCATGGGGACAGCGTGCATGGTCCGGAAGATCAGAAAACCCGGGGACCCCCACGTCCCACCTGGCACTGCTGGTAATGGGATCCGTGCACCCCAGGGCCGCCCTCCCCACTGCTGGGTTTGCCCCTCAACACACCACCTCTTCCTTCCTTTCGCTTATTAAATGAGCTGACTAGCGCGACCCCTGACAGCTGGGAGAGTTAGCGCAGAATTCCAAGCGGCCTTGGCACAGGAGAGCCCTAATCCTTTAAGAGCAGGCTGCAGTGAAGCAGGTTCTCCACGTTCCCAGAGCCCTAGAGACTGGTGCAGCCCCAAAGAATACAAAACCCAGCTAAAGGAAAGCCATGTGGGGGTGTCGGGGGGCTGTATTCTTGGGGATCAGGGCTCCGGGCTTCCTGCTGATTGCCTTCAAGTGAAGGGATGGGTGGAGGAGTGAGTGGTCCCTTTTTCTTTTCAGGGACTGCTCCAGGGAAAAAATGGGTCACTTTGATCAGATGGAGCCTGAGCTCCATCCTCATGCCAGAACAGATGCCAAAAGGGCTCCTGCACTCAAATAAGTTTGGGGCACACGGGGTTCGAGTTATAGTCCAAAGACGGTTCCCTGCAGCTCAGAAAGCCGGTCGGGGCGGCCAGTTCCAGCCCCTTCCTTTGTGATTTTGTCAGTGGCACTCGGAAGCCTCCGTCCTAGGATTTAATCGCAGCCACTTTCCAGAACCGATTTCTGATACGGATGCCCAGAGATCTTTTCTCAGTCGTCGATGCCATCGATTCAGTTGTGTCAAAACCTTACGTCCCCACTAAAGAGCTCAGCTCGCGTCCTGGAAATCTTGGTGCCTTTTGTTTGTTTGTTTTAATTCTTTTTTTTATTAGAGCAGTTGTAGGTTTATAAAACAAAATTATGCAGAATATACAGAGTTCCCATTTGTCCCCCTCGTACATGCAGTTTTCCTCATTACTAACATTTTGCCTTAGTGTGGTATCTTTGTTACAATTGAGGCAACAAGATTATTATCGTTATATTATTAACTATAGTCTATCTTTTAAGTTAGGGTTCGCTCTGTGTTATATGGTTCTGTGCTTTTTATTATTATTATGTTATTGTGATAACATGTATTCAGCATAAAATTTCCCATTTTAACCAGTTTAAGTATGCAATTTAGGTTTGTTAGTTATATGCATGTTGTGCTCCCTTCCCACCCTCTACATCCCAAAACTTTTCCATCAGCCCAAACTGCAGCCCTGTTCCCGGAAAGCATCAACCTCCCCATTCCCCCATCCACCCCTGCCCCTGGTAACCTGTGCTCTGAGTTCTGATTTGTTGCCTCATCTTTTTAGCAAATACTTTTGCAAAGGAGGGGAAAAGGGAGATGGAGGTAGAAGTTGCTCTGCTCTGCCACCCCACCCCAGCAGTCCCCAAAGACAAGTACTCTTCTGAATTGCCAACCCCTCGCACGTACGCTGTTTAATAGCTCCAAGAAAGCAGCTTTGGGGGCCTTTAGGAAGGGCCCTGCTATTTCCCCAAATTAGCAGACTTCTCTATATTAGAGGTTCTCAGTGAGGGGCGACTTTGCCCCCAGGGGACATTTGACAATACCTGGAGGTATTTGGGGTGTCACAGCCGGGCCTGGGGGTGGCAGGAGGTAGTTGCTCTTGGCATCTAATGGGTGGAGTCCAGGGGTGCTGCAGAACATCCTACAAAGCGTAGGATGACTTCTCTTGCAAATAGCCGCCCCACGTGTCAGCGGTGCCTCAGTGGGCAAACCCTTCTCTGGAGAGCCAGGGCACCCCAGGGATCCCCACTCGCCCTGTTTGTTCACTCTGTGACCCAGGATGTGTCACCGAGGTTGGCTGCATCTGGGGCTTCTTGCAAGAGAAGGGGGTGAGGTTTCCATGCCAGGTTCCGGAAACGCAGACCCTCCCACTGTGTAAAAGCTGCCTCGGCCCTCCCACCTGAAAACCCTGCTTCTCTCTCCGCAGAACCTGAGAGCTCCCAGCAACAAGGAATCCAAGGACCAGGTGACCAAGAACTCTCTGGAAAGTGAGTTTCTCCCTCCTGAGGCCCCACAAGCCCTCCCCTGGGAAATCCAACATGGAACCCTGTGGGCCACCCGCCCTGGGACCTTCGTTGTTCCGGGCTTGAGATGGAAAACTTAATAGCGAAAACGGGGGGTGGGTGATGGCAGGACACGTCTGCAGATGGCGGGGAAGGGGCTATGGCCAGCAGCCAGCGAGTGCCCACAAGCCAGGCATTTGCCGGACACTTAAAATGCCACTGTTGTCCCCCAACAAGTTCATAGTTCTGAGGCTGTGAAAAGCATCCAGATTGAGGAATCAACAAGACAATACCTTCTCCCCACAGCCTGGCTCCCAGCAACCTCCAGCTCCTCTGTCGCACGGCTGGGCGTATGGTGACGTCCGCTGGCCCTTCTTTCCTGGGTTTCGTAGCTTCCATCCCCTGTCCTCAGTGGCTTCCTCTCTGTGTCAGCAGTTTCTCTCTGCTTCCCATGTGTCCTCTGGCTTTTTGCTCTGAGCTTCTCCAGGACTTTTGTTTTTTTTCCTGTGTCTTCTCTGTCTTTCATCCTCTTATAAAGGACTCCAGTAAAAGGATTCAGACCCACATCTTACCTGAAGTTAAGATCCTACTCATCAAAAGATCCTACTTACGACTGGTCTGCCCCACGGGAATGGATTAGCTTGGAGAACGTTCTTTTCTGGGACCTCCAGCTTCAAATCTTCATGCTTGGTTGTGGCATAACCCAGTCGCTGTCTCTATGGTTATATGACCGTCTGCTCTCTCTTTCTGTGTCCCTGGGCCTCCTCTCCACTCTTGTGAGGACATCAGTCATATTAAACAAAGACCCCACCTTACCCCACTATGGCCTCGTTTTAATTGGCCTAATCCCATCTAGAATGACCTGATCTCCAAATAAGATCACATTCTGGGGAACTGGAGATTAGAACTTCAGGATACCTTCTCGGGGGACACAGTTCCACCCATAACGGATGACAGAACGAGTTTACAGCCTGAAGTAGCCCCCCTTGGCCATGGGTTCTAGGGGCCTAGAATCCAGGGTTGTCAGGCTCCTGGGCATGACATGGAATCCAGAACAAGAAGCCATTTCTTCCGGCCGTTAGGGTAAGGGGCAGTTACGCTCACTCCCCCTGCTCGGAGCCACCGTTTCCCCATCTGTAAATCGGGGGTAGCTGCGTGTACCCCTCACCCCGCCACTCCTGCTAGGTGTGGGAGTCAAGTAAAGAAACGGATGTGAAACGCAACAGAACACGACGGAATCTCTGTTCTTGGGATGAGCCGAGTCCGCCATCCTTGATGGAGTGGGATACCCCATGCTTTGGGGGTGGGGGGCTGCTCCCAGCGGAGCAGGGGACTCCCGGGTGCTGGGGATCTGGGTCTAAGCCAGCAGGCTCCCACCCCAGACCCACCCATAGACTGGGAGATCCGTCAGCCGCTGAGTCGGTTCCTAGCGTTAAGTTTCCCACACCACTCAAGCAACAGTTCGGTTTCAACAGTGGGAGTTTATTTGCTCACAGTTTTGAGGCTAAGAGAATGTTCTAGATTGAGGCATCATCAAGGCGATGGTTTCTTACGGAAGACGGGGGCATTTTCCGGGGCTGACTGCTGGTAATCCTTGGTCCTTGGGTTGGCTCATGGCCATGCACTTGGCGGCCTCTCTCGGCTTCTGTCTTCTCTTCCAGGTTCTGTTGATTTCAGCTTCTGGCCGCTCCCTCTGTGGCTTCCTCTCTCTCTCTCTGAATTTTATTTCACTTTTAAAGACCCTCCTGATTCAGGGGGCCACACCTTAACTGAAGCCGCCTCTTCAGCAAGTCCTGCTTAGGGTGGGTTCACACCCACGGGAATGGGTTACGTTTAAGAGCATGTTTTCCTGGGGTACGTACGGCTCCGAACCACCCACTGCCATCCACAGAACTGGGCATCCCAAGTACCCAGGGCTCAAAATTGGGGGGCAGCATGCTGATCTGGTCCCAGGGGGTGCTCTGTGGCTGGAGAGTTGCCCTAAGTTGGAATGCTCATCCATGGCGAGCCCCCTTGGCCGTTGTCACGGATGCAGCCCCCAGCTCTGGTCTTTGCCTTTGGGTGTCATGGACGGAAAGCTCGAAGCTGGGCACCCAGGCTTCCAGACACTCCAAGTCTGCCCTCGATGCCGCCCCCCACCTCTTGGCAGCGTCTCTCACGCGCCTCTCTCCCCACAGCCCTGCTCTACAAGCCCGTGGACCGAGTCACCCGCAGCACCCTCGTCCTCCACGTAAGTCTCGGGGCCCCCGAGCCTCTCCCCACTGCCTGCCACTCAGGGCCTGCTCTCCTGGGCTCTCCACTTGCAGCTGATGTGGGGGCCTGTCCCTCTGCCCACCCGTCTCCCCCCGCCCCACCTGGCCCCCTTTACCTGCTACACACCTGTGTCAAGCTTGCAGAAACAAACCACCTCCGTCAGCCAGGAGCTGGTGGCTTGGAGGAACGGACACAAACAGGCCCTCCAGTGTCCCCAGGCCCTCCCGTCAGGGCGGGCATGGGCATAGCAGGGCATGAAGGAGGACACGGCCTGCTGTGTGTGGACAGGGGCTTCCCAGGCAGCCGGGTCTCCCGGTCAGGCAGGGTTAGGACACAAGCCAGCAGGGATGTCCCGGGGAGTGGGTGCAGCAGGGCCTGTAGGGTTGCTTCTGAAGCCAGCGGGGTTCACCAATGAGGCGTCCCGCACACCGCAGCACAAAACAGAAACCCCAAATGCCCCCCCATATTGCCCTATTAATATATGTTTAGAACATGTTGTAGGTGTGCATGTTTGGTTACCTTTTTAAAATTTCTAAACAATTCACAGAAGCCTGTGACATTTCGGTCCCCTTTCCCACACGATCCTTGTAAAGGAACTCGGTGCCAGAACGTTTTACGTACCTGCCAGTGTACGTGAATATCTTTCTCAGTTACGCAAAAGGTGTCACCCTATATGCCAAACCACTTTGCTTTTTCTTCGCCGATCCTGGAGATTTTTGCATGTCTCGGCCTCGTTCTTTCTCAAGCGCTGAAGTACTCCTTCGTGCAGACATTTTTCTAATTCCTTCTCCACCTCAAACAAAGAGTTTTTAGGAGGACACTCGCTATCGTCAGTTGAGGGGTCCGGCGTGGACAGCCGAACATGGCTGCTGGGAGGCACCAGAGCTGTCAGGGTGGGGAGCTCCCTGTCTTCCTCGCCGCAGCCCAAGGGCCTTCCCTTTGTGCTTTGGCCGCAGCTCCCCAGCTCCCTGTTTGCAGAAAGGATTTGGGGCCTAAAGGGATTTGGTTTCTCCAGAGTGGGAACTGCTGACCTTGAGCAGAAGTTAATTGCTTTCTTGCTGGAGAAGGAGACAAGTATTCCCAAATTCCCATTCCTGGACGGACACAACTTAGGTTCTCATTGAAGGGAGAAAGAGAGCTGGCTCCTTACCAGTGAGTCTGGCTCGAGAATGCCCCTGCCCCCTAAGGGAGTGTGGCAATGTCTGGAGACATTTATGGGTGTCACAGCAAGGTGGGAGCTTGTCGTTGGAGAGCCAGCCCCGTGGCACCTGCTTCCCTAGTGGGGCTTGCAGGCAGCAACCCCAAAACCCAGGTTTGGGGTGGCACTGATGCTTGGGGAGCTGGTGGCTCGGATCTCGCCCGGCCCCGCGCTGCTTCCTCTCTAACTGAGCCCTCCCTGGGGACAGGATTTGCTGAAGCACACGCCGGCCAGTCACCCTGACCGTCCCCTGCTACAGGACGCGCTCCGCATCTCCCAGAACTTCCTCTCCAGCGTCAATGAGGAGATCACGCCCCGGCGGCAGTCCATGACGGTGCAGAAGGGGGAGGTGAGCCGGGGCTGGGGTGCCGGAAGCTTCCGTGGCCTGTTCCCGGACAGCTCCGCATCATGCGGGCAACCCTGACCTCCTGGGACCCTTGACCCTCAGGCTGAGGGCATCCTTTGTCGGAAGCAGCACTGTGCGGTCTCGTGCAGTGACACTTGTCATATGGCTCGGATGGGATGCGGGATGCTCGGGCCCGTGGCCGTCTGTCGCCCCTGAGAGCCGCTTCTGGCTCTTCCTTCTGGTTTGTTCGGTCACGCCAAGCACCGGGCGTTCTGTGCCAAGGGCAGAGGGCACAGGCCGTGACCTCTGGGCCAGCCCGGGATCGTGGGACCCCGAGCACTGAGCCAAAAGCTCCCCCTGGGCCCAGAACCTGATCAGCTTGAGCACGAGTGGGGGGCTGGTGAGCCTGGCCCAGGAACAGCTGTGTGTGTGGGTGTGTGTGTTTTGGGGTGCAGAGGAGTGGCCCCCTCCCCTCTCCAGGGAGCCGGCAGCCGGCCTCTCACCCCTGCTTCGGTCCCCACGGCCCCCTCCCCTGCCGAACCCGCAGTCGGAATCTTGGGGTGACCCTGCAGGAAGTGTATCGGGGGCCAATCATTTCATGCAAATAGGGCCCAACTGCATTCTTGCCAGGACCTGACCTCTGACCCTGGCAGCCTCAGCGAAATTTGCTAAATAATGGGATCAACTGCAAAAGGGGGAGCAGGGCTAATGAGACCTGAAAGGTTGCGAGAGTGCCTCATGCGCCCTCATCTGGAATGTTCCATCCAGCGTGTGTTGCGTGATGGCTTCGTGGTGGCCAGTCGGGGATGACAAGCAGATGCCCACGCTCGTGCCCCCTTCTCCAGCCGTTCCAGGGCAGACATTACTAATCCAGCGGGAATTTGTGCCGTGAGCCGGATGCAGCCTCGGTGTTCAACTCTGCAGCTTTCTGGGCAATCCCTGATTGCCAAGCGGCATCTGTGTCGGAGGACGGGGCTTCAGGCATGGCTTCTAAAGTTTGTAGCCGGGGAGGGCCTGAGCTCTGGAGAGGAGTGTTTTTTTCCCCTTGTGCCTCTCTTTGAATTTGGTATATGACATTGAACATGAAGTTTCCAGAGGGAGAAAGGGACTAGGCTTCTGAGTTCTTGTAGCAGCTCTTTGAGGACAGACATGGTTTCCCACTTTACAGGTAAGGAGACCGAGGCTCAGAGAGGTCAAGCAACTTTTCCGAGGTCACACAGGCGCTGAGTAGCTAAGCCGGGCTGGGAGCCACCCCCAGGCCTGTCATGTTCACCGGGGGGGCAGCAGGACCACCCACCCCTCTTCTTGGCCTGTGTGAGGAGCTTCCTGGTGGGAGGTGGACTCGTGAGGAGGCTGTGGGCCCCCACCTTGGGGCCCACCTCTTAGTGGCCGGGCCGAGCCCTGGCTTGGTTTACCAGGGCCGCTTCGACAAACACCACACACCAGTGGGTTTATCATCTTGCGATTTTGAAGGCAGAAACCCAACCCCGAGGTCTTGACAGACTCTGCTTTCTCCTCGGTGCTGTGTTCCTTTGCAGGGAGCAAAGGGGCTGGGGATGCCGGAACCTTCCGTCACCTGTCCCCTGGCAGCCCTGGCCTCTTGGGATCCTTGACCCCACAGGCTGAGGGCATCCTTTGTCAGAAGCAGCACTGTGGGGACTTTTGGTGCTGGACTAGGGGGTCCCTGGGCTTGCACCCCTCAGCCATCTCCTTCCTCGGTGTCCTTGCGTGGCTTCCTCTGACTTCCAGGCACTGTGACTGATGGCAGGAAAATTTTCTTTGCCTTCCAAGCAGCTCTAGTTGTGCATTTGAGGCTCACCCTGGTTCGGTTTGGCCTCATCCAAGTCGGAGACCTCCAAAAGCCCAATTCAAAAATTAGTCTACAGCTCAGTGAGTGACGATGTCTTCAAATGTCCTGGCTACACGTGGCTTCACCCCCCACGGGACTGGGGGTTTGGCTTTGAACGTCCCTTTGTGGGGGACATGACTTGGTCCACAACAAAACTCGTGCCCTGCTTCTCCAGCTGTGACATGTCAAGGGGGCTCTCTGGCCTGAGCTATCCTGACAGGTTTGCAGGGAGACGGCGCCTCGGTCGGCCTGGGCGTTTTGGGGGTGCTCCGACCATCACATGCTCAGCCCATGTCAGTCGGGGCACTGTGGAGAGGCCCAAGCATGAACCCCAAGCATGGGTAGCAGTTCCTGCCCCCCTGAGGTTCTTAGAACCTCGTCATCCTCTCCGGCCTAGTTCCTGCAGCTTCCGGATGATGCTGTGTTGGCAGAGTGACTTGGGGTGATATCACAGCACCCCTGAAGCTGTTCTCAGTGGTGGGTTCTGCTCAGAAAGGGGACCCCCTCCTCAGCCTCCCAGGGCCCGCCAGGACCTTGGGGTCCCGAAGGGGTTTTTTCCTCCAGGCTTGCCTCCCATGGGCTGGTGGGCGTCTGCCAATCGGTTTGCCGGAATTAACTTCACAGTCATTTAGGGGATCCCCACTGCCAGCGGTCTGCTCTGAGCCCTGCACCCCAGCCTGCCCCCCTGTGCTGTCCCTGGCGACTTTCCCAATCCAACCCAGCAAGGCCCTGCCGATTTTGTTTAAAATCAAACCCCAGTTCCCGAACCCCAGAGAAATTCCCCAGCGCCCCAGGAAGCTGTAACTTCTGCCTTCCTGGGTGAGCTCTTTCCAGACTGACCGTCCCCCAGAGAGGCTGGGGGGACACCCTTGTGGCCCCTGGCCAGCCCCCCACTCAGAGCACATGTGGACACACAACCAAAGCTCGCCAAGCCTCAGTTTCCCTGCTGTAAAAAGGGGGGGTGCCCCCTCTCGGGGAGTGATCGTGGGGAGCAGGTGGAACAACAGCCGGGAAGCATTTTATCAGGCACTCGAAATGGGGGCTTTGGGTATTGCATGTCATTTAGTCCTTTAGAAAATGCTGGAACGCAGGTCTTTCCCATCCCCGTCTTCACCTGAGGGAAACTGAGGCTCAGAGAAGTTAAGGCCAGCCCTGCATTAGCGTCACGGAGAAGGTGTCCTGGGGATGGTGTTGGCACGGGATGTTCCCAGGCACCGGGGCAGGGAGGTGGCTGTCACTCGAGAGGGCAGTGACATCCCTTCCAGCTGGCGTTTCCCACTGGGGGCTGGGGACCCCCCCTCCGGCCCCTTCCCTCCCACCTCCACCCCGGAACACACCCGGGGACCCACACGGATTGAACACCCCCATTCCGAGGTGCCTACGGCTCCTGGGTGGGCAGAGACTGGGAGCCACCCAGGGCCCTGCTGGGCCTGCCCGTGCTGGGGGCCGGGGGTCCCCCTCGGAGGCGGTTCCAGGCCGCCCTCTGCTGGCGGCAGCGGGACGTGCAGCCCCTGCTCCCCAGACTCTCCCCAGCTCTGCTCCCTGCAGCCCAGTTTGCCCCAAGGTCTTTGTGGGGGACTCTGCAGCAGCAGGAGGTGTTTCTTGGCCCGGAGGGTGCTGATGGTGCAGGCCCTGGCAGCCGGGGTGCAGTCTCCACTCCCAGTGTGTCAGGGTTCAGTCAAGGCTGCCTTGCTTCTGGGGGGCCTCCCTGCTGCCCATGATGGGGACCCCCTGTCCCCTGGCTCTCTGTGTCCTCTGGGGTGCGTGGCTGGCCTGCCGGACCTTCCCAGACTTCCCATGGGCTGAACCCCTCTGTCTGCCCCGAGGGGCTGCCACTTGCCCGCCGTGCTCCCTAGGACAACAGTGGGCTTCTTTGAGGTTCCGGCTTCTGCACACAGGGTGGTTTGGGGTGAAACTGGGTAACTCAGGTGATGAGCCTGCATGGCACACCCTGAAACTGGGTGGGAAAGGATCGCCATGCCAGCCTCTCGCACCTCTGAAGGGTCCCCGGCACCCCTGTCCTGGAGCCCTGCCTGCCCTAACACGAGCCCTCCCCCCACTCGTGCTGAGTTAGGGACGTACCTCAGTGTGCCCGCTTGGCACCCCCCTGAGCTGTGTGAGTGAGCAGGCAGGGTCGTCCCCGGTCCTTGAGATGGAGCACGGAGGAACGGAGAGGGCACAGCTTGTGCCCCCCATTTTCTTGCTCAGTCTAGGTCTCCAGGGCACCCCCAGGAGGACTGAGTCTCCCCTGTAGTCAGCTGGTTGGCATGGGGCTCAGCTGTGGTGCTCCCCCTTCTGTGCTTCCTCCATGGTGCTCAGCGGGTGGTGCTCCCCCATGGTGTTTGGCTGTTCCCTCCATGGTGCGTGGCCATGGTGCTCCCCTGCTGTGCTCTTTCCATGGTGCTAAACTGGTGGTACTCCCCGTATGGTGCACCCCCAAGGTGTTTGGCCATCCCCTCCTTGGGGCATGGCTGTGATGCTCCCCATGCTGTGCTCCCCCATAGTGCTCAGTTGGTGATGCTCCCCTCATTGTGCTCCCCCATGGGTTTGGCCATCCCCTCTATGGTGCATAGCTGTGGTGCTCGCCTTCTGTGCTCCCACATAGTGCTCAGCTGGTGGTGCTCCCCCAGTGATGCTCCCCCATAGTGTTTGACGACCCCTCCATGGGGCATGGCCGTGCTGCTCCCCCCGCTGTGCTCCCCACCTAGGGCTCGGCTGCTGGTGCTCCCCCAGGGTGCTCCCACCACAGTACCCCACCCCCAGTGCTCCTCCCATGATGCTCCACTGGGACTTGCCTTTCAGGCCACAGGTGCTGAGCAGGCCTCAAGGATGTGACCCCACATGGGGCCCTGCCTGTCGGTGGGTCTGACCTCGAGGGGGGTGGGATGTGGGGTCTCAGTCTTGCACCCTCCGAGCCAAGCCTGGCCTTGCCATTACTTCCAGGGCCACCCCTCTTGGAGGGCTCCTGGCTGCTCCCCCTGCTATGCCCTGTCCCCTCCTTTGTGCAGTTGCTTCTTGTCCAGTCTGGGGCTCCACTCACGACCCCAGAGAGGCACCGGCCACCCTTGAACGGGGGGTTCTCCCCACCATTCATGGTTGATTACAGCAGTCACAGCTGCCCCTGCACCCCATCCCAGGCTGATGGCAGTCACCCCCAGCCCTGGCCTTCTCCCGCAGGCCCAACACCCAGCGGGGCTCAGACACGTCTGCAGAACACAGGGGCACACGTGGGCCCCGGCTTCACGGAGATGGAGGGGACCCCTGGGAAAGTGGCCCTGAGGGCTGGGGGGAGACAGAGGAGCACGTCCAAAGGCAGCCTTGCTCCTGGGGGGCCCAGGAGGGTCTCTGGTACCCCTGCCCTGGTGCCCTGCCCACCCTAACCGTGCCCTCCCCCAACCCCGTGGCCCCAGCACCGGCAGCTGCTGAAGGACAGCTTCATGGTAGAGCTGGTGGAAGGCGCCCGGAAGCTGCGCCACGTCTTCCTGTTCACCGACCTGCTCCTGTGCACCAAGCTCAAGAAGCAGAGTGGGGGGTGAGTGATGGGGTGCAAGCCCCCCACGTGCTCCATAGCTCCTGACGGGGAGGTGGGTGACGAGGCAGCTATTCCCCAGGCAGTCTCCCCTTCTACCTGCCCCTCAGCTCCTAGTGTGGGGTTCTCTCTGGGGCCAGAGGGGGTTTGGTTGATGGGGGGGGCTGTGATTCTTTCTTCCGACGTGCTCTTTGGAGAGCTCAGTCCCCGTGGCCAGGCCCCCCCTTTTGAAGCCGTGTCCCGTCTCCAGTCGTCTCGAGTGCCCGTCTCCAAGTCACAGGGAACCACTGGTGACCGAGAGACATCCTGGCCCAGGGCAGGTGGCAGAGCGCCTCTGCCACTGTATACCGCGAAGGGGGCTGCGGGGGGCTGGCGGGTGAGGGGGCTCGGCAGGCTGCCCTCGATGAGCGCCCCACTTTGTCCCCCCGAGCCTGCCGGCCATATCCGAGTCACCATCAGCACAAACCCCCGAGGGCTCAGACTTCAGCAAAGAGGTCACTAAACCTGGGCTCGGTGCCCCGTTCTGCCGCTCCGGGCTTGGCGGTTTTAATCCCTCTACTAACCCACCCTAACTGCAGCTCTGGGGTCTCACACCTCAGAGACCCCCGATGGGTGCTGCCCACCAGCCGGAGGTTGGGTGCTGTGTTAGCCAATCCAGCGGCTCTAATGAATACCGCACGATGGGGCGGCTTAAACAGCAAGCATCCGCTAAGTGCACAGTTTGTAGGCTGCAAGTTCAAAATGAAGACCTCGCGGGGCCCTGCTTTGTCCTCGAAGGCTGTAGCGTTCTGGCACTGGCATGTCTCAAACCCTGGGAGCCTTTGGCTTCCATCTCTGCCTCCCTCTGTCCCGGTGTCCACTCTTGGAATTTCCGCTGACTTCCGCGTCTGGCTTCTCTCTTTGTGAGATTTCCAGCCATGGCTCATTTGGTTTGGCCACACTTAAATAGGATCTTAGACATCCCCGTTCACCAATGAGTGAACTCACACCTGAGCCAATACCACATCCTTACGAGAGGGTTCACACCCAGAAGAGGCAGATTAAAAAATTAAGGGCGTGGCTTAGTTGGGATGTGTGGTTCTGTCTACACACGGGGAGATCCTGGGCTCAGCGTCTGCTCTGGGGCCCCAGAGCCCATCACATCCCACGCACGCCGGGTTTGCCGGCTGGGGACCCCATGCACTGCCAGCTGCCCGGGGCCCCCCAGTTCTCGAACGTGTCCTGATCCTTTCCTTCTCCCGCCCAGCAAAACCCAGCAGTACGACTGCAAATGGTACATTCCACTGATGGATCTCAGCTTCCAGACGCTCGATGAGTCGGAGGCGGCACCCAACATTCCACTGGTGCCCGATGAGGAGCTGGACTCCCTGAAGGTCAAGATCTCGCAGATCAGGAGTGACATCCAGAGGGAGAAGGTGCGGCTGCTGGGAGCGACGTGGCCAGGGAGCCGGGGGCGTGTGTATTAGCTTGCGTGGCTGCTGTAACAAAATCCCACAAACCAGGGGGGCTGAAAATGGTTGTGTGTCATTGTTGCACTGTTCTGGAGGCCGAGAGTCCGAAGGCTCCGGCTTGGGGAATTTGTTTGGGCCCCTCCTGGCTCCCAGAGGCCCCCTCGAGCACCTCTTGGTTTGTGCTTCCTCACTGCATCTTCCCGTAGCTGTCTGTCTGTCTCCTCTGGCTGCTCTGTCTGTGTCTAGTTCTCCCCTTCTTGTCTTGGATGAGAACCCCAGCTCCACTTCGGCCTCATCTTACCTGAAACACATTTCCAAATATGATCCCCTTCAGGGAAGCTGGGGGTTAGGAAATGAACGTATCTCTCTCTCTCTCTCTCTTTTTAATAATTTTTATTGTGATGACATATGTACGACTGATACCGTTCAAAAGTGGAGGGTTCTCTGCCTGATGTGCTCAAATGACCAATTTCTGAGACACAGGGTTTCAAAGAGAGAAAGTTTATTGCTAGGTGTGAAGTAGGGGATCAGATGGCCTGTTGACCCCGAAATCTGTCCCCCGAACTGCAGTAACTCTGATGGTTTTATGGCATCAAAAGAAGGGCAGGTTTTAGGATAATCGGCACAGAGGCTCAAGATGATGTAATTAGAGGGAATCTAATTATTGAGCATCCACAGACTGATATGCTTAGCCGCAGAATGTATGTAAGAAAATGATGGGCATGATTTTTAGTATTATAATGAGTTACAGGTTATGTGTAGGTTTAAGTCTAAGCTACTTTGCATATCAAGCAGGCCAAATTTGATTAGATCCAGCTCCATCTAGCAAGATAGTTTTGGATTTGGAGTGGGTTAGTTCCGGGCTGACTCAACACCCTTCTTTAATAAACATTAGGGGCTGTCTTCAGTGATCATAAGACTCTAAAGTTGAAAAACAAGGTAAAGGGTACAAGTAAGCGTTAGTCACAAGGTTTGTACAACCACAAGATACAGGCTCGATCGTTATACAATCATCAGAGGTCAAGGCAAGCTGGGTTACAGTTCAGAGATCTCAGGTATTTCTCTCTGGCTGTTCTAATGCACCAGAAAAAGAAAGAAATATCTAGATAGCGATTCCGTCAACATAATCATTTGTTAAATCTTAACTTCTTGGTTACAGAAAGCGGCATTTCCAACTTTGACACCTTTTCAGTGTACCATTTAGTGGCGTTAATTACACTGACAATATGGGGATTCCATCTCCATGTCCTTTTTGGGGGACACAATTCAGCCCGTGATGGCATCTGATGAAGAGATGGAACCCCACCCACCACCGGGCAGCCAGGCACCGGGCAAAGTGTCGTGTCCCAGAGGGACAGGCACGGCCACACCCCAAGGGCTCAGAGCCCCTGGGGATGCGGGGCTGGGGGGGCAGGCTGGTGGTCCCCCAACCCTATCCCACTGTCATGGTGGGGAGCGAGCCCCAGGCTGGCCAGTACAGACTCTCCATGTGTTCCGGGCTGGCCCCAGGCAGGCTCGCAGTTGTTTCTGGAAAGTTCTAGAAAGCTGTAGAAATAGTGAGGCAGATCCCCTCGCACGTCAGAGTAGCCCAGGCCAGAAGGGTCCCTAGAAGCCCCCTTCCACCCCACACCGAGTGTCCGGTCCTCCACCGGGGCCCTCACGGACGCTTGTGGAAACACAGTTCAACCAGAGGGGCTGGGTGACGACAGCCACCCTGGACACCGACTTTGGAGAAAGGGAACCAAAGGAGGTTTTTCGGTGCTTCTCCTCTGTGCCCAGTGAGCAGAACTGATTCCTTCTGGAAAGGTTCACCACGTACCCTGGGCCTCTTGGGCCGTGCCCTGACCCTGTGACAACACCGCGGCTGTCCACAAAAGGCTGGGCAGAGGCCACGGGGGCCTGGACAGGTGTCTGTAGATGCGCGATCTTAGCGCCACTGAAAGGTGGAAATGGCCCGAGTGCCCTTTAATGGGTGAATGGGGAAATAGTGTGTCCTGTTCGCCAGTGGAATATTATTCAGACATAAAAACGGACGGCGTTCTGACGCACACTACGACGTGGGTGCCCCCGGAAGGCATCACGTTGAGTGAAATAAGCCAGACACCAAAAGCCACTCATGTGAAAAACCTAGAACAGGAACACTCATAGAAATACAGAAAGTAGATCAGAAGTTACCGGGGGCTGTGGGGAAATGGGGGACTGTTGTTTAGTGGCTTCAGAGTTTTTACTTTGGGGGCATGGGAAATGTGGGGGAATAGATAATGGGGATGGTTGCTCAACGTGAATGTAATTAATGCCACTGAATGGGACACTTAAAAATGGTGACAATAACAGATTTTACGTTATAAGTGTTTTACCACTTAAAAAAATTGGTCATTAATAAAAAGGGGGGTCAGCCAGCCACGCTTAGCCGGGCGCCCATGCTGTGTGTTGAGTGCACAGCTGGGAGCCCCGTCCTCTGTGGGCGGGAGGGGTTGGGGGGGACAGGGAACCCCAGGCCCTCCGGTGAAAACCTGACCCCACGGCCTCTCCCCACAGAGAGCAAACAAGGGCAGCAAGGCCATCGAGAGGCTCAAGAAGAAGCTCTCCGAGCAAGAGTCGCTGCTTCTACTCACGTCCCCAAACATGGCCTTCCGGGTGCACAACCGTAACGGCAAGGTCTGTGAGCCAGGGGGCTGGAGACCGGCCACGGCCCCCAGCTCAGGGCCAGCCTTGGGCGACAGTCGGCGGCCCCTTGGCTGTTGAGTGTGTTTCCGGGCTGGGAATCTCGTCCGGCATGGCATGTGCACACATGTCACGTGTTTCCACCTGGCACCCCCGTTTTGCAAGGCTGTTGTCTCTGTCCTCACCGCTGGGCAGTCACTGGGTCTTCGGGGAGGCTGAGGATGGAGGGGGCCAGAAGTTGGTACAGGCCCAGCCCTCTTTCTCTCTCTTGGGATGTGGTTCACAGACTTCTGAGTCTGACCTCTGTCCGTGGGCAGCCCACACCCCTGTTGGCACACAGAATGCCTTGTCCTCCAGCTCCCGGCAAGAGCCTCGTCTCTACATCACACCCCAGGGTCTTGGGGATGAGGGGTGGCAGGTGGCCGGGACAGCATTAGCCCCCTCTTTGCACCCCAAATCCCGCACACCACTGGCCTGGTGCCCTGTCCTGTTGAGGCAGGATGGAGGGAAGGGGTCGGGCCAGAGATGGTGCAGAGGCCCAAGGCCCAGCTAGCAAGAAAGAGCAGAGGCTGCTGGGAGTGGCAAGTCCTGCTGTGAGCACGCCGTGCCACGAGGCTCCGGTTGGCCCTGGGCGTGGAGGTGTGTGTGCCCGGGAGGTGTGCACCTGTGGAGTCACGGGTGGCGGGCAGGTGTACGTCTGCAGGAGGGGCCTGTGTACCCAGACCCCCGGGGCCCCCTGGCAGCCTGCCTTCCCTCCCCATCATTCCCTCCTCTCCCATCCCCACAGAGTTACACATTCCTGATTTCGTCTGACTACGAGCGCGCCGAGTGGAGGGAGAACGTTCGGGAACAGCAGAAGAAGTGTAAGTGGGCTCGCACGGGACGGGCTGCGGATTGTCCTTCTAGGATGGATAGTTGTCTGTCCCTGTGGCCGCCAAGGTTTTTGTTTTGTTTTGTTTTTTGAGAGGGTGGGCAGGGGAGCCCTTTTAGCCGAGTGAAATCTGCGTGGAGCAAAAAGCTAGCAAAGAAGTTGGAGAGGGGCCTTCCTGCTAGATCTCCACAATCTAATCCTTGGGGCTTCCCCATTTGCCCTCTGGACACCCCACCACCACCACCACTGGGCTCCCAGGCCTTCCCACAAGCCCCTGCTCCCTTCTTTGGGTGCTTCTTTCTGTTGGTATTTGTTGGAGATTCCATCTTCCTCCTGAGCTCAGAGCTGCCTCCCTGCTCCCTGGGGGAGCACTTGTGGGGGTGGAGGGGGAGACAGCAGAGACCCCTGCCCCAGACATGGGGGGCTTTGGGTTCCTGAGCCCTTCTTGCTCAGGATACAACACGCAGACTGCGTGCTCCGCGCCACTGTCCCTCCTCCCCGGTGGCCTGGCACCCCGATGGCGGGCAGGCTACTTCCTGCCGTGGAATCAGCATTTGGAGTGCTCTGGCATGGAGCTGGGGGGTTCTGCACGCCTCTCGACTGGCCTGCACCCCTATCCACCTCAGGCTTGTTAGATCCATGTCTGACTTAAGCCACATCCTCCCAGCTCACACTTGCCCCCCACTGCAGCCTGGGCAGAGGGGAACTTTCTGGAAGCCCAGGGTGGCTGGTGTCGTATCATGGGCACCCAAAAGCCATTTCCAGAGTGGGGTATCTGTTCCTGGGGTGTGCTCTGGAGTGAGCCCCTTCTTCTCCCCTGGTGCAGAGATAGGGGGCCTGGGGAGACCTCCCAGGCAGGGCTCCCCTTCTCCGGATCTCCTGCGGCTGTGCCCACAGGCTGTGCAGACTCGTGGGTCTCTAAGCGCCAAGTGGAGGATCCTCCCGGCTCTGGGCATAGGCGTGGGCTCCCGGGGAGCAGATGGCACCCCTCTGAGCCACCAAGCCGGGCACTGGACACGTCAGAGCACACCCTGGCAGCCATGGCCAAGGTCGGGGGCATGTCCGGGGAGAGGGGCCCACAACCCTGCCTGTGTGTGATTCCACTCTCCTAGGCTTCAGAAGCTTCTCCCTGACCTCGGTGGAGCTGCAGATGTTGACCAACTCGTGCGTGAAGCTGCAGACGGTGCACAGCATTCCGCTCACCATCCACAAGGAAGGTGCGGCTGCTTCCGTGCTTGGCGGGCACTTGGGCGCTGGGCCAGCCCGGGCGCTTCCCGTGGGAAGGAATGCGGGGACTGGCATGGCCGTCACCTTGCCTGGGGAGGGAGGGCGCAGGGCTGGGGCAATGTCTCGCGGGCAGCTTGGCTGTGGGGTCCGGGGCCTGTCACCAGGCCTGCGAGCTGATGCTTCTCCTCTGACCCTCACCTCACTGGCCCCAGCCCACGTCTCCACCTGGCCTTCCTGCTCCACACCTTCGCTCAGGTGTGCTCGTGTTCACCATCACACGTGCTTGCACACAGGTACGCGGTGGCATGCGTGGGTATGTGCTTTTGCACACGTGCCTACGCTCAGTTGTACACACAGGTATATGCTTGCGCATGTGCATGAACATTCAGTGTCACACCTGAGTATACACCTGTGCACACACAGCTATGCCCAGTTTCAAGCACAGGTATATGTTTGTATAAACGCACCTCCACTCCGTTTCACACATGGGTATATGCTTGTGCGTACATATAATTCAGTCTCACACCCATGGGCATACTCCTGCACACACACAGCTATGCTCAGTTTCATGCACAGGTATATGCTTATGCTCAGGATCATGCATGGGTACATGCTTGTGCACACAGCTACGCTCAGTTTCACACACAGGTATATGCTTGCGCACACGTATGCTGTGTCATGTATGGGTACATGCTTCTACGCACACTGACACCCAGTTTCATGTGCAGGTACACCCTTGCACACACACATGTAATTCAGTCTCACGCCCATGGGTATATGCTTGTGCACACACAACTGAGCATATGCTTGTGCATATATATGCTCAGCGTCATGCATGGGTGTGTGTTTGTGCACGTGCGCTTATGCTCAGTTTCATACGTGGGTGTTTGCTTACAGATACACGCACATACATTTAATCTCATGCATGTGTACATGTACACACACACCTGTGCTCACGTATGGATTTATGCTTGCACATGCACATATATTCATTCTCACACTTGGGTATATGCTTGTGCACACACACCTATGCTCAGTTTCATGCACAGGTATATGCTAGCACACACACACATACATTCAGTCTCATGCCGGTGGGTATACGCTTGTGCACACAGCTACACTCAGTTTCACACATGGGTGTATGTGCCCACGCATATGCATATACATTCAGCCTCATGCACACACCTATACTCCGTTTCTCGCATGGGTATATGCTTGCACACATGCACGTACATTCAGTCTCACACTTGGGCAGACGCCTTTGCACACAGCTACGCTCAGTCTCGCACATGGGTATACGCTTGCACACATGCATGCCTGTTCTTAGCCATACCCCTTGTACACCCTTGCACACCGAGCACGTGCTTCCCACACACCATCCGTGCCCCTGTGCCTCCACCCCC
Source organism: Bradypus variegatus (assembly GCA_004027775.1). Lineage (NCBI taxonomy): Eukaryota > Metazoa > Chordata > Mammalia > Pilosa > Bradypodidae > Bradypus > Bradypus variegatus. The sequence continues at coordinate 38,771 of PVKY010000270.1, read as the reverse complement.
TCAGTCCCTCATTTGCCAGGTCGTGACCCCATCTGGCCCCTGCGGTCCCTCAGATGGAGACCACAAAGGGTGCATTTTAGGTCCATGGAACTGCCTCGCCCAGGGCTGGGCAAATGGCAGCCACAGGGTTGACCTTAATCTTAACCCGCGTGGGGTTGATCTTGCAGCAGAGCCTGGCACGGCCTCTCCCCCTGCCCCAGAGAGCAGATGCTCACCTCTTTTTTGACCTCTTGCACAGATGATGAATCTTCCGGGCTCTGTGGGTTCCTGAACGTGATCGTTCACTCGGCCACGGGATTTAAGCAGAGTTCAAGTAAGTGGCTGCTTGGGGGAGGAAGGCGGCAGGAGGCCAAGCAGGTGTCTCCACTCAGGAGAGGGTATCTCCCTAATGACTAAGCATCTTTTCACATGAATCTCTTTGATGACATATCTGCCGAAATCTTTTGACATTTTAAAAAACATTTTCAAAATTGGGTTGTTTTCTCCTTCATATTGAATTGTAAGCACTCTTTACATATTGAGGATACAAGTACCTTATCAGATATATGAGTTGAGACAAGGAAAAGGGCTTAAATTATCAGCAGAAGCTTTGCCCACTGGGGGTGCAATTGTTGCCCACTCTGAAACTGTCTCGGATCCTGCAGGCTGGCACGCTGCCCCCTGCAGGCATGGCTTCTGATTGCAGCAATGAGAGTTTGTGGTTCAGGCAGAAGGCAGCTCAGGGCCTTTTCCTGTGCCCATTTGAGCAGCCAGAGGTTCCAAACCAGGAGAGCCATCTGCTGTGGCACCTTTGACCTCCACCGGTGGAATAGATTTGGCTTTTCCTCCTTGCTCTCCAATCGGGCCTCTCCTGGCTGCTCAATGCCAGAGCTGGGAGGGCAGGTTACGTCTCAGCCTGGGGCAGTGTGGGCTGTAGCCCTTAGCGCAGCCCCTCCACCCAACCTCAGCACCCGTAGTTGAGCACATCCCGCAGGCCTTGCTCTGCTTATCTTCCCCTCGTTGCCTCACAGGCAAAATAGGACCAGGAAACCAAACAGCAACCCCAAAAGCCAACAGCCACATAATGGGAAAAAATGTTGCAACTCATACCTGATAAGGTACTTGTATCCTCAATATGTAGAAAGTGCTTATAATTCAATATGAAGGAGAAAACAACCCAATTTTGAAAATGTTTTTTAAAATGTCAAAAGATGTCAGTAGATAACTCACCAAAGAGATTCGTACATCACCAAAGAGATTCGTACATCACCAAAGAGATTCATGTGAAAAGATGCTTAGTCATTAGGGAGATGCAAGTTAAAACCACGAGGTGTGAGATGTGAGATGCTGCCTCCAACCCACTGAGAAGGTTACGATCAAGAAGACAAGAACAGCAAGTGTTTTGGAGGGCATGGAGAAACTGGCCAATGGGGTGTAAAATGGTCCAGCCGCTCTGGAAAACAGTTTCATTTTCTTAGAGAGTCAAATATATATCCACAATTACATATTATATAATATATATATAACCCCTGTTCCAGTTTGCTAATGCTGCTGGGATGCAAAACACCAGAAATGGATCGGCTTTTTTATAAAGGGGGTTTATTTGGTTACACAGTTACGGTCTTGAGGCCATAAAGTGTCCAAGGTAACACATCAGCAATCGGATACCTTCACTGGAGGATGGCCAATGGTGTCCGGAAAACCTCTTTTAGCTGGGAAGGCACATGGCTGGCGTCTGCTCCAGAGTTCTGGTTTCAAAATGGCTTTCTCCCAGGACGTTCCTCTCTAGGCTGCAGCTTCTCTCCAAAATGTCACTCTCAGTTGCACTTGGGGCGTTTGTCCTCTCTTAGCTCTCTGGAGCACAAGTCTGCTTTCAAAGGCTGTCCCCAAAATGTCTCTGTAAGCTGCAGCTCCTCTCTCAGCTCCTGTGCATTCTCCAAAGTGTCCCTCTTGGCTGTAGCAAGCTCGCTCCTTCTGTCTGAGCCTATATAGTGCTCTAGTAACCTAATCAAGGCCCATGCTGAATGGGTAAGGCCACGCCTCCATGGAAATTATCCAACCAGAGTCATCACCTACAATTGGGTGGGGTGCATCTCCATGGAAACACTTAATCAAAGAATTACAGTCTAATCAGCACTAAAACATTTGCCCACACAAGACTGCATCAAAGATAATAGCGTTTTGGGGGGCATAATACACTCAAACTGGCACAACCCCCAATTCTACTCCAAGGTATTTTCTCTAGAAAAATGAAACCACGTGTCCACACAGAAACTTGTGCCCAGATGTTCAGAACAGTTGTATTCATCATCGCCCCAGACCATAAACAGCTCAAATGTCCATCAACTGGAATAAAACGTGGGATATCCATTCAATGGAATACTGCTGGGCAATAAAAAAGAATAAAGTATTGATACATGGAGTCAGCTACAGATTATAGCATTTTATTCTGGACAGCAGAAGCAGCAAGGAAGCTAGATTGCTTACAAAAACCGGAAGCGGCTGTGAGCTTCGAGGGATGGAAAGATTTTTACAGACATGAAAAGAAAGTTGGCTTGACTCCTGCTGATTAGACAGGAAGTCATCTCTCTTACAGGGGTGGGTTTAGGGTAGGCGGGCTTTATTGAACTGGGGGCCTGATTGTCAGTTGGAGTCGGCTACCTTTGGTGTGGATTCCAAATTTCAAAAGATCTCAAAAGGAAACTCCAAGAGGGAGCTTGAAGAGTAAGTAGGGTTTTATTATTCTCTTTTTGGCTTTGAGGGGTCCCAGGATTTATATATTCTATATATGTAATGTAATTATATATAAGTATGTATAATTATATAATTTAATTATCTAATTTAATCATCTTATAACTTAATTATATAATTTAATCGCAGATGGCATGAATGAACCTCAAAAAAATTAGGCTAAGTGACAGAAGCCAGATGTGAAAGACTACATGTTATGTGAATCTGTGTATGTGGAATTTCTAGAAAAGGCAAAACACAGGCACAAAGCCATGTCACTGGTTTTCTGGGGTGGGGGTTGGAGTGGGGAGCTCCACAGTTGAACCCAAGGGGGACTTGGGGTGATAGCAGGGTCCTGACACTGGATTTTGGTCCTCTTTGCACAAGTGTTCAAATGTCCTTAAAATCCTCAAACTGTGTACTTGAAGTGGATGAATTGTAGGGGGTGCTAATCATGCCTCAAAAAGCCATAAGATAACACAGAATCACCCGTGGCCCCACTCTCTTGGGACATCCCATAAATGCCGGCATGTCTTAGGGTTCCCTCTGGGCCATGTTCCCTTCCTTTAGTACCCCTACAGCTTTCTATACCCAGACTCCCCAAACGGCCTCTTATTTCCAAATTATCACTTGTCTTCCCATTATATTTTCATCTGTCCCCTCAATATCCCCCATGCTAAACTCCGTACCCCCAACCTGATCCTGAATCATTTGTAACCCCAAACACGTTCCCCTTATTTGATTTCCCACTGCAGGGAGGGGGGTGCCAACTTCCACCCTCCCCGGGCAAACCAGAAACCTCCGTTCCGTTCACCAGCATATCCGTTAAACTCTGCTCTTCGTTGGCAGTCCTGCTGTTTTATTTTTAACTTTCTATTACAGCAAGATACATACAACTCCGAGTTTCCCATTTTAACCACTTCTGTGTGTACGATGCATTGTATTCATTACATTTGCAATTTTGTGCCACCGTCACAAACATCCGTTACCCCATCTTTTTCATCACCTCAAACAGAAACTAACCCCCGTCAAGTAATAATTCCCTCTTCCCCACCCCAACCCCACCCTCGGCCCCTGGTAACGTGTAAACTATCGTCTATCTCTAGAAATTTGCTTCTTCTGGGTTTTTCTTATCATTGAGGTCAGACAACTTCTATCTTTTTGTGTCTGGCTGATTTCATGCAACGTGATGTCTTCAAGGTTCATCTGTGTTGTCACGTGTGTCTGAACTCCATTCCTTTTTTATGGCTGAATAATATTCCATGGTGCAGATAGACTGTTTGTTGTTGTTTGTCCACTCATCTGTTGACAGATCCTTGGGTTGCTTCCTCCTTTAGGCTATTGTGAAAACTGCTGCCGTGAGCATCGGTGTGTGCAAATATCAGCTCAAGTCCCTGCTTTTGGTTCTTTGGGGTATAGACCAAGAAGTTGGGTTAGGTGGTCCTGCTTTAGCATCCCCAGCCCCCTGCCAGGCTTCTCACTGTGGTGGCTTTCTCCCAGGTCCCTGCCATGGGGACTGCCCCTTTCCGTGGTTGTCCCAAGAAACAAACCCCACCCTGTCATTTCCCCGCTCACCCCAGGGTCTCGCCTTTCTCATCTCCTCTTGCACCTTTGACTTCACAGCACCCATCTGCTCTCAGTGCCCCCAGCAGGCCTGACTGTCACCCTGCTCCGGCCACTGACCCTGCCCTCCACACCCCCAGGGCGGGCTGGCCTCTGCCAGAAAGAACCTTCAAAGAAATAACAGCCAAAACATCCCACATTTAACAAAAGACGTGAATGTACACATCCAAGAAGCTCAAGGAGCTCCGAACAGGGTGGACCCAAATAGAGCCACACCAAGACACAGAATCAAATTATTGGGGAAACCCCAAAAGCCGACCGGGGCCTCTCTGCCCTTCCCGTCCCCCTGGAGCACCCCTCGTACAGCAGGGGCTTTAGCCAGCATTTGCCGAGTGACCCAGTTCCCCAGGTCCACGAGAGACGGCCGCCTCCCGGCTGCAGCCCCCAAACCCCCTGGGACAGGGTGGGGGCTTTCGCCTGCGTATGTTTAAAAACATGCATTGGAGACCATTTATTTTTTTCTGATTTGAGGAGTAGAAAATGCAGATGGAGGGAACAGCACATTCACCTTCCATGTCGCCCCCCACAGATCTGTACTGCACGCTGGAGGTGGATTCCTTCGGCTATTTTGTGAATAAAGCAAAGACCCGCGTCTACCGAGACACAGCCGAGCCAAACTGGAATGAGGTGAGCAGCTGCCGTGCCCTCGCCACCCGAGCTCAGACAGTCAGAATTTCCAGGGACCCCGTGACGGCTTTCCCCATACATGATGTCACCAGTGTTCTGGGAATGTCCCTGGAGGGGTTGGGAATGGAGAGTTTTATAACTTGTCCAAGAGATTTTATCTCCCAGTTCCTGAGATTGCCGACACACGTGCGTGCTAGGAAACCTTGTAAGGTCAGTTATCTTGGGATGGTGTTTGGAAAGATAACACGACAGGGTTTTTGTCCTGCCTTCCTTCCTACCTGGTGTTGACTTGGGAGATTGCTGTAGTGTTTTTCCTGGGAAGCACTTGGTTTCCGGAAGCTTGTGGCCCCATGACCTGCAGCTCTGCCTGTGGGAGCCCAGTGGGTCTTGTCTGTTTGTCCCGGGCTGTGGGGTTTGTGTTGTCCGTGGTTCTGTTTTCCTCTGACTTGGAGAGCTGGCGTGGGACCCATGTAACTGTTCTGTGTGGAGCTTTCCAGAGATGGAGACTTAGCCTGGAGCAGGCCAGGGCTGCTTAAGTCCCCAGGTATGGGGGGAAGGCCATTGCCCAGCTGGTGGCCCAGCTGTGGCTCCCAAGGGCCCCATGCCGGTGCCGTGGGTGGAGCCTGCCAGCCTGCAGGGAGACAGCCCCCAGCTGCTTGGCCATCCCTAGCGCCATGGCTCGCAGAGCAGAGGGGATGGAGCCCACTCCTGCTCTCAGTGCCCCCTGCTCTTTGACAGTTAGACCTTGCTGCCGGGTTAGTTGGGGGTCCAGGGACCCCAGTAAACGACCTGGTGACTCTGGCTGCAGAGGTGCCTGCAGAAAGGGCCGAGTGTGGTGGTGATCAGAGCCCAGTGGGCTCCATTGCAAACGGCCTCACAGGGAGCATGAGAGCCAGGGCCCAGAAGTACATGAGGGAGGGCTATAGGCAAGGCACTCTAGAGTGCACTGGTGTGCGCTGGTGTGTGCTGGGCATGTGCTAGCATGTTGCAGTATGCACTAGTGTGTTCTACTAGCATGTGCTAATGTGCTCTAGTGTGTTCTGATATGCACTAGTATGTTCTAGCACGCTCTAGTATGCTCCAGCTAATATGTGCTAACATGTTCTAGTATGCTTTACTATGTTCTAGTGTGTGTTAGTACGTTCTAGTAAGTGCTAGCATGTGCCACTATGCTCTAGTGTCTTGTATGCACTAGTATGTTCTAGTGTGTGCTAGTATGCTCTACTATGTGCTAGTGTATTCTAATATGGTAGTAGCATGTTCTAGTATGCTCTAGCATGTTCTAGTATGTGTTATTGTGTTCTAGTAAGTGCTAGCATGTGCTAGTATGCTCTAGTGTGTTCTGGTGTTCTAGTTTGCTGATGCTGCCAGAATGCAAAACACCAGAGATGGATTGGCTTTTATAAAGGGGGCTTATTTGGTTACACAGTTACAGTCTTAAGGCCATAAAGTGTCCAAGGTAACACATCAGCCATCGGGTACCTTCCCTGGAGGATGGACAATGACATCCAGAAAACCTCTGTTAGCTGGGAAGGCACGTGGCTGGTGTCTGCTCTGGAGTTCTGCTTTCAAAATGGCTTTCTCCCAGGACGTTCCTCTCTAGGCTGCAGTTCCTCAAAAATGTCACTCTCAGTTGTTCTTGGGCGTTTTTCCTCTTAGCTTCTCTGGAGCAAAGTCGGCCTTCAGTGGCTGTGCCCAAACTGTCTCTCACCTGCAGCTCCTCCCTCAGCTCCTGTGTGTTCTTCAAAGTACGCTTCTTGGCTGTAGCAAGCTCGCTCCTTCTGTCTGAGCTTATATAGTGCTCCAGTGAACTAATCAAGGCCCATGCTGAATGGGCGGGGCCACACCTCCATGGAAATTATCCAATCAGAGTTATCACCTACAACTGGGTGGGTCGTATCTCCATGGAAACATTGAAAGAATTACAATCTAATCAACACTGATACGTCTGCCCACACAAGATTACGTCAAAGATTGGCATTTGGGGGGACACAATACATTCAAACCGGCACATCTGGTATGAACTGGTATGTTCTAGCATGTTCTTATGTGTTAGCATGCTCTAGTAGGCTCTAGTGTGTTCTGGTATGCCCTAGTATGATCTAGCATGTCCTAGTATGTGCTAGAATGTTCTAGTATGTGCTAGTATGCTCCAACATACTATAAGAACATAGCATGTTTTTATATATGCTGGCATGCTTTGGTATGCTCTGCCATGCTCTAGTATGTTCTAACATGTTCTTATATATGTTGGCATGCTCTGCTATGCTCCAGTAGTTCTACTGTGCTCTAGGATGTTCTTATATGTGCTGGCGTGCTCTGGAATGCTCCAGTATGCTTTCTTGTGTTTTGGTATACTCTAGTATGCTCTAGCATGTTCTGAATGTGCTAGTATGTTCTAGTGTATGCTAGTATGCTCCAACATTTTCTAGTATGCTCTGACATGCACTAGTATGTTCTAGCATGTTCTTATTTGTGCTGGCATGCTCTGCTATGCTCTAGAATGTTCTAGTGTGCTCTAGGCTTCAGGTGAGGGCAGCAGTGGCGGTGCGGAGGGTTAGATACAGGTCGCCTGGCAGCCGGCCTCCCGGTGCACGTGGCTCACCCACCCTGTTTCTGGTGCACACACCCTACCCGCCCCCATTCAGGCACAGGAAGAGCTGCAGGCTCAACCAGCAGCCCTGGGACCCTGATGCAGGGGGGCTGGGGACCCCACTCTGAATGCATCAGGTCAGAGAGACACTCAAAGCTTCCAGAGATGTCCAAGCAGGGCCACACAGGGGGCCCCGATGCCCAAAGGGAAGCGGCCCCCGATGTTCCGCGTCCGAGGACTGAAGCAAAGGAGGGTCTGATGCGGAACGTGGCTCCTCTCTCGGCGCAGGAGTTTGAGATAGAGCTGGAAGGCTCCCAGACCTTGAGGATCCTGTGCTACGAGAAGTGCTACAGTAAGACGAAGCTCACCAAAGAGGATGGCGAGAGCACGGACAGGATCATGGGGAAGGGCCAGGTCCAGGTGAGCGGGGCCCCGCGCCCACCCTGGGGTGTACCCTGCTGGCCCCGCGCCCACATCCAGGGGTGGGGGCTGCACCTGGGCTTGCAGAATAAGGAGGCCTGGGACCTGGAGCCCTGAGCAAGTTCTGGGCCAGCCCTTCTGCGGCCCCTCTGTCTGGGTGTCTGTCCCCCAAAGGACTCTCAGTTGAACTGTTTTTGCAGCTTTGGTTTCTCCCCGGCCTCGGGGAGAGCAGAGGCAAAATGGTCTGGGGGTGCCAAGGCTGAAACCAGCAATCGAGGGCCCCAGAGCCGGCCCATTTGATGGCCTCTCTTGGGGTAGCTGTGGCACCAAAAAGAGTGGACACAAGTCCCCCCGAGAGTTGGTTTGGAAGGCCCCCTTGGTTGCAAGGGGAAGCCCTCCCGAGCCTCTGTCCTTTGGAAGTATCGGAGTTTATCCAGCGCCTAGAACCCCCATCTCTGGTTTTCCCATTTCTTGGCACTCTGGAGCTGGCACTGCCGGCCTTGGGATTTGTGGGGGTCCCTCCTGTACAGTTTTGCGCCCCATCTCTAGGCTCATGAGCATGGCCGGGAGTGGGCTGTGGTGTCCCCTTTTCCTTACAGCCTCTTACCACATCCAGCTGAGATGCCCCCCTTGTCCCTGGCCTGGAGGTGGGAGCTGCCCTCACCATCGAATGAGGCCCATGAGCAGGGGTTTAGCCATTCCGGGGACAGGAATGATGACAGGAGGGTGACAGATCAGTCGCCTTTGCTGCTGGAGTCCCCACGTTCTCCCGGTCGTTCGGAGCAGCACGTACTTCCCAAGCCCTGGCCCCACGCCCACTCTGGCCAGGTCCCCCGGGGGAAGCCCACTGCTCAGTTCTCACCTTGGAAGCTCCTGGGCTGAGAAGCCTCTGGGGCCGCTGGTGCCCTGGCTGGCATTTCCAGAAGCAGTGCTTGTAAATCAGGGTTAATGTTCCCTGTTGCGTGGCAGTGAGCTCCAAAGTCCGTCCCCTTGGCCAAGCTGCTTGGTGGATGTCCTGGACATCTGCTATGGCCTGTGGCTGGACCTTGAGCAGAGCGCCGGTTTCCATGAGCTGCTTGCCTTCCGTCCACCCGCTGGCCTGGTTCAGGGTCTTCATTGAGCAGAAATGCCAACCTCAGTGGAGAGTTGCACCCACCCCACATCCTCCCCTGGCGTCGCCCCAGGGTGATGTGGATCCCGCTTGTAGACTCAAGCGTGCTCTCTCGGCCTCACATAAACACCCTGGGCGAGACAGCCACACAGCTGGGCGGCCCCACTCTGGATGGACGGGCGAACGTGCAAGAGGCCTGCAGGTTTTCGCTGCCTGTGAGCTTCCCACTCCGTTTCCTCGTGAGAACCGACTGGTTTGAGCACAGTCGCCATCGGGCACGTCCGCGAGCATGCGCTTCTCGTTTGATCTGGAAGCTTCCATAACCTTCTCATGGTTCCCTGGTGACTGTGGAGCTGGGGGAACTGGACTGCACCCCCCACCTCCCACCCAGGCCCTTTGCTGAGGGTGGCCTAGCTGTTCCCAGCTGGCCTCTCGCAGGGCCCCGGGCTGAGCCCACCTCCCAGGCTGGGTGCTCAGCTCTTTTATTTTTCCTGGGCTCATCACATGAGCTAAAAGGACTGCCTCGGTTTACCTGACAGCTGTCCCCAAGCCCACACAACAGGTTGGCTGAACAAGGGGAACCCATCAGCTCCCAACTGTATGGGCCAACAGTTCCAGATCAGTGCATTGGCAAGTTCCAGAAAGAGCTGTCCTCTGTCGCGTGGCTGCCACCTTCCCTTTGTCTTCAGGGGTCCCCGCTGACTTCCGCGTCTTTAGGTGGCCCCCGGTGATCTGTTTTTAAGGCCCACCCCCGTCCATGCAGTCAGCTAGAAATAACATCTTCGAGGGGGGCCTGTTCACGATGGGAGTCCCAGCCACAGGGGCGTGAATGAAGAGCAGAACACAGCCAAGTTGGGGATGAGAACCTGTCCCCCAACACCCCGCTTCGGGTCTGTTCCTTCCACACCTTCCACACCTCTGGGTGCCAGGCCCTGGGGTCCCCGAGATCCTGAGGACATCTGCCCCGCCCCAGGCTTCACTGCCCAGAGTAGAGACTCGGAAATGACGGGGGGCCTGGAGGGAGTCGTTACGGGGGATGGGGGTGAGGGCATGGTTGGGGCTCAGTGTGGCCACAGGGTGGGCCCTGTCCCGTGCCCCAGCACGTCCCGGCCCAATGACCGGTGAGAGGACCCCGTGTTCGCTGCTGGGAGCGGCTCCAGAAGTGCCGGGCAGGGCTCACCACTCAAGGGGGCCTGGCCCCTTCCCCGGGGCCCCCACCTGCAGGCCCCTGGAACGGAAGTGCAGCAGGCGGCTGCTTGCACCAAATCTGGGGCTCCCGATGGCCCATTCCTGATCATCCCCTGCCACGTCTGTTTTTCCAAACCCCCGTCTCGTTTGTTGACTGCCAACTCCTTAAATAACCCCGTGAGAAAGCACGTCAGCCTCGGATATTGCTCTGGATTTGAGCAGACAGCCATAGGGGCCTCTCCAATGCGGACTTCTTCAGCCACTTCTGCTCTGCTGGGCGCACTCTGGTCTTTGGAGAGGAGCCAGCCTGGGGGCAGAAGGAGCAGGCCCCCAGTGGCATCCTCTGAGCCAGGACGGGGCCGCTGTCTGTCGGCCGAGGCCGGTGGGTGCACAGCAGCTCCAGGACATGGGTGGGCACAGGGTCCGGACATGAGTGCTGAGCCAGGCTCTGAGGGAGCTGCAGGAGGTTATCATCCGAGGGTGGGTGCTGAGACTTGGGGTGTCCTCAGAGGCCCTGCAGCACAAGGCCCACACGTGTTACTCAGCGTCTCCAGACACAGGAAACCAGCTCTTGTGGGGAGGAAGCGTGGCTTCTCTGGGCTTTAGTGAGAACGGTGACAGGTTGGAATTCCCGTCACTGGTTGGGGGGGCTCCCGGTTCTAGGAGGGGGGTGTTTTATTTTCCTCACACATGGACAAAAAAGGGAAACCCCGGCAGGAATGGGAAGCTTCGGCCTTGGCAGCCAGGCTGCTGGGCGGGGTTTCCCTTGGGGAGACCCCAGTCAAAAGGCAGTGGGTCACTCCGGAGCTGCATGTCCCGCCCAGCCAGCCTCTCCGGGCTGCTCCGAGCAACCGGCTGAGGATGCCAAGGGCTCCAGGCACCCCCGTGTCCATGCAGGGCCTCCTGCCCTCCTTCAGCCCCCGCCAGGCTGGCCGGAGCTGGGCAGCTGCCACGGACATGTGGGCGCACATCCGCAGACTTGTGTGCAAGGTGGGCTGGCTTGGGGGGTCTGGGGTGGGCCTGGGGCTGGGGGAAGGAGTCGCCCACAAACCTGCCAGGGAAGTCTCCACTCCCCGTCTCTGCTCACTCAGCCGCTGAGCTGCTTTTGCCAATTCTACGTTTTTGAGCAGGAGTGGCTCCAGGATTACCGTCCTTTGGCGGAGGGGAAAGGGAAGGCTGTTTCTGGCAGACTGTGCATCTGTGTTTCCCTTTTTAAAAGCATCCAGCGATGGTGTCAGCTCTGCCTTTCCTTGGGAGGAGGTGAAAAGGCTGCTCGTTTCTGGGCCACCAGAACCCAAAGTCCGAACCCAGGGTCCCAGGGTGGGATTTACGTCTGGGGGACGCATTGCTTTGAAACATTTCCTGTTCTGGGCAGTTATTTCCTGACCAGCCCTGCCCACGGACACAGCGTCCACAACACCTGCCCCTGGGGGTGGGGTCCCCGTGGCCAGGGGCCCAGCCCCTAAGAGCCACCTGGGATAGAGCAGGACAAGCTGCCGTAGCCCAACCCCAGTGGGACGCGACTTGTTCTGGAGGGAGCTGCCCCGTCACTGTGATTCCGGATGTTCGTTCCAAATCCGTGGGAAGTGTTAGCCCTGTAGGCCCTAGAAGGGGTGGTGGAGGGGGGCTCACCCGCCCCGCACCCCCAGGTGCCTGGGCAGGGCCTGAGCCGGGAAAAGGCACAGGTGCACACACCCGTAGGTTTCAGGGTACCCTGCTCTGCACCCCTTCTGGCCTTCTGAGTGGTCACCTTCTCAGGCCTCTTGCTTTGTATAAGCAGGTGCTGATTTTGAAACTCCCTTCTGGACCTGGTATCGTTTTGGCACCATTTGGGGTTGTGGTGGGGGTGGAGATGGGAGACCCCTAAATCACACCACATGCTCCCTGCTCTTGAGCCCTTGCCCGGAAGAAGAGAGGAGCCGATTTCTGGAGCAAACAAGAAAGGTCCAAGGCCATTTGTGATTCAGCACCAACCAGAAGTGCCCGAGAAGCTTCTGGTTTTGCAATCCCAGTTGCCACCCTACAACTGCCAGTCCAGTTCTCTAGAGGGGGAACCTGGGGAGATTTTTGTTGTTGTTGTTTGAGCAAGATTCCAGCCACCCCACACCACCCTGCCATGAGGCTCACGTGCTCAGCCTGGCTGGGGTCTCAGCCACATCCAGGAACTGCTGGTGTAGTGTGTGTGCGCTCGCACAACGGGAAGACAAGGAGAATGCCCTCTTAGATGGGGGCAAGGGGTTTGCAGAGACCCAGGTTGCTTCTTGGGGTGACGATAAACGATAAACAGCACAGTCTTGCAGATCAACTACACAGAAAACACTCTGTGGGTGTGGACATTAGAAGGGGTGGTCCCAAAGTGGGGGGCGTTGACTCAGGGTCGGGCCCTGGCTCCTTTCGGGCTTTTTTCCAAAGCAGAGGGCCCCCCCATACCATGAGCTCCTGTAGCCAGACCATGGCACCCGCTAAGGGATTAAAAAAACTGGCAATGGGATTCTGGGCAGGAGCTCCCAGATGCCACGCTGAAATCGGGCTTTCCGGAACATCAGTCAGGCTGAGCTACAGTTTAGCAACTAACTGGTGGGGCGGGGGCGAGGGGCAGGACGGACAGTGGCTGCTGGTGTGACTTCAGCCCACTCAGAAACTGTGGGCTCCCCTGTGCTCGCCAACTCACCCACCGGTGGGCTCGGTTCCCGGGCAGCAGAAGCCGGGGTGCCGCACAGGCCGTGTCCTCTGTCTAGACCCCTCATGGCCTCCGCTTGGCAATGCCAGGGACACCGGGCTCTGCTCCCAGTCGGGGCCGAGGGCACCTGCCAATCCCGACCCCGGTTTTTCAGCTGGATCCCCAGGCCCTGCAGGACAAGGACTGGCAACGGACGGTCATCACCATGAACGGGGTACGTGCCCGCGTGCATCATGCTCTGGGGGCTCCCAACTTCCCCCAGAAGGCTGGGGGGCCCCAGTTCCTTCTAAAACAGTCAGGGGAGCACAGGGCGAGGAGAAAGCAGAGCATTTGCACCTAGGGTGGAGGGCCTTCCAGATACCCAAGGCACCCTCGGCCTTCCTGGAAAGATTTAAGACTTCAAAAGCCACCACGGCTCATTCCAAGAAAAATCCAGACTCATAGGGCAAATTGTTAAAATTTGATGATTCAGTGTCTTTTGTTATATCCCTCTCCATGCTTTTTCTTTGAGTTCTTTGAAGTTATTTTTCTTAAGAAAGAACGAGAAGAAGCGAGGATCACGGGGCAGGGGTGGAAGGTGCTCGCCGAGCTGGGCCAGGGGCTTCTCTGAGGGGTGGCCATCTCCTGCTTGCCCTGGGGGGCTGGGGGAGGTGAGGTGCCCAGAACTCATGGTCCCTGGGTCCCTGGGCTGCCATGTACCCCCGTCCCGCCCACAGCTTGAAGTGAAGCTCTCGGTCAAGTTCACCAGCAGGGAGTTCAGCCTGAAAAGGATGCCCTCTCGCAAACAGACGGGGGTCTTCGGAGTCAAGATCGCCGTGGTCACCAAGTGAGTGGCGGGGGGCTTGGGCTCAAAAGAAGCGCCCCAAAGGGCAGTGGCAGCTGAGGAGTGTGGTTTGCGGAGCCATTTTTATGCGCTTCTGTCTCCAGTAGCAAAAGACGATGAGAGTGAAGGCCTACAAAAAACCGTACCATCTTAAAACCTAAATTTTCTCACTTAAGCCATTTTTTGGTGGCCCATGCAGTGACATCATTGGAGTCGCAGTGTGTGACTTGGGCCATCCATGATCAAATCTTATTCTTTGCTCCAAACAGAAACTCAGTATCCATTTAGCATTAATTCCCCATCCCTCTTTACCCAACCCTGGGACCCTGTCATCTAATTTCTGTCTCTGAGAATTTGCCCAAGTCTAGTTATTTCCTATCAGTGAAATTGTCCAAAATTTGTCCTTTTGTGTCTGGCTGGTTTCACTTGGTGGGATGTCCTCCACATCCATCCCCGTTTTCCCTTGTACCAGAACGCCGTTCCTTTTTGTGGCTGGATAATATTCCGTTGCATGAATAGACCGCGTTTTGTTTATCCAGTCATCTGCCGATGGCTGGGGGTTTTTGCGCTTCCGGAAGCCGACATACCTTAGAGAAGCCCCCTGCCCTTCCCCAAAGACCCCTGCGGCAACTCCTCAGAGAGGCCCTGCTCAGATAAACATGCTGTAACTTGAGGGGCTCCCCCAGCAGGCGCCCGTGCCCAGGGGTACGGGCTCGTTTCTGGCCTGGTGGGCCCGGGCACTGAGGGGGTGTCCCTGCCACGCAGGAGGGAACGATCGAAGGTGCCCTACATCGTGCGCCAGTGTGTGGAGGAGATCGAGCGCCGGGGCATGGAGGAGGTGGGCATTTACCGCGTGTCCGGTGTGGCCACCGACATCCAGGCGCTGAAGGTGGCCTTTGACCTCAGTGAGTGCAGCCCCAGGAGAGCCCCAAATTGGGGGGTGGGGGGCAGCAGCCTCTGCTCTGGGGCTTGGAGCACCCTCTGTGGCCCCTCGGGTTGGTGGGCCTCCTGAGCCCCAGCCCGCTGGAGGAGACATGGGGGGCCCCTGTTTGGTAGCCCCGGGGCTCCCCTGTCTCGAGACCCCTTGCACGCTGGGACATAGCCAGGGCTCCCCAGTCTCCAGATGAGTAGGCCAAGACCCCGAGAGGGGTCCGAGGCAGGTAGAGGTGCAGGGGCGGCTTTCCTGGTGGGCATGCCTGCCCCATCATCCATGCCCAGACTTGGGATGACTTCGATGTTTGGCAGGAGCAAAATAAGTCCCTTCTAAGGGTAGAACCCCCCAGAATGCAGCCAGTGGGATGAGGACTGTGCCTTGTCAGCACAGAGAAGCAAGACCGGCCCCGTTTCCCTGCGTTTTTCTAGATAACAAGGACGTATCGGTGATGATGAGCGAGATGGACGTCAACGCCATCGCAGGGACACTCAAGCTGTACTTCCGGGAGCTGCCTGAGCCCCTCTTCACTGATGAGTTCTACCCCAGCTTCGCCGAGGGCATTGGTGAGCACCCGCGGCTGTTGGACCCCTGCCCGCTAGCCCCCCAAGGGTCAAAGGCAAGCGAGGGCCACTGAGCCATGCCGTCTGCCACAGTCCGCATCAGCCCAGCCTGGGGGAACTGTCTGTGCAGGCAGAAGGATCCAGAAGCGAGCCCCGTCCTGGGAGGTTTCGACTCTTCTTTAAAGAGCAGCCCTCTGTCCCCCAGGCCTTTAAGTAGGGTGTCCCTCATGTGGCTAGAGAGGGCAGAGAAGTGGCCGGTGCTGCCGGTGGCGCACACTTAAGTTGGGGGAGTGATCCCTGAAAGCTCCTCAGAGGCCAGGGCCAAGTGCAGCTTCCTAGGCCAAGTGCAGCCAGCAGGCAGGGCCCACTGGCATCTCTAACAGCCAGTCCTGGCCTGTGGGAGTCTAGATTCAAGCCTGGCCTCACTCCGAGTCAAGCTGGAGTGTGGCTGTCCGAAGTGGGGATCTTGCACTGATGTATGGAGCAGCCGCAGCCTCTACATCACCTTTAGGACTGATCTGGCTGTGCAGGGCCTGGTTGGCAAAAGACTCAGTTCTCTCCACCCTGGAAGGGCCTCCAGGGTGCACAAAGGACGTGAATGTCTGGGGGCTTGATGGGGCTGGGAGCTGGGGTCTTCTTTGACCCTTACTCCCGCCTGCCATACCTGGTTTCTTTGTGTTTTAGACTCTGCAGGGGAGCAGGAGGGAGCTGCCCGAGTCAGCTCAGGGGGCAGCTTTCTCAGGCAGGCTGAACTGTCCCATTTTTTCTGACCCAAACTCCCTGATACTCCATTCTCTCCTCGGGGTAGCCAGTAGTGCACCCCGAGAAGTAATACCCCACTTTCTGCAGCCCTCTCAGACCCTGTTGCGAAGGAGAGCTGCATGCTCAACCTCCTGCTGTCTCTCCCAGAGGCCAACCTGCTCACATTCCTCTTCCTGGTGGACCACTTGAAAAGGTAGCTCAGCTCTTCCATGGGGTTCCCCGGGTCCCCACGAGCGGGTGCATGGGGGACACCTCCCCACACCACTACCAGAAGTTGGGACCCCAGGCTCTGCTTCCTGCACATCTGGGGGCGCTGGCTGAGGCAAGGGTGGGGCCTGGGGGTGGGGCCATCCGCCACGAGGCGACCCCTCAGCCTTGGGCCTCGAGGAGTTGTCGTGACAGCCCCCCTCTGCTTGGACTCCCCCACAGGGTTGCAGAAAAGGAGACGGTGAACAAGATGTCCCTGCACAACCTGGCCACTGTCTTCGGCCCCACGCTGCTCCGGCCCTCGGACAAGGAGACCAAGCCCCCCACCAACCCCGGGCAGCCCATCAGCATGTCCGACAGCTGGTCCCTGGAGGTCATGTCCCAGGTAGGGGGGTGGGGGGCCCCCACGGGGGTGCTCGGCTGGCGCTTCAACACCCCCAAGCCCCACCTTGTCAGGCCCTCCCCGACTCCACAGTCGTGGGCCTTTGCATCCGGAGCTGGGCTTGCAGCTTCCGACCCGGGGAGCTGGGCCCGGGTCCCTTGTGGCAGCTACGAGTGTGACCCTGAGCTCATCCCCTCTCCCCACCTGCCCCGGCAGGTCCAGGTGCTGCTGTACTTTCTGCAGCTGGAGGCCATCCCAGCCCCAAACAGCAAGAGGCAAAGCATCCTGTTCTCCACCGAAGTCTAAAGGCCCGATGCCCACCCCACGACATCCTGGAAACCTCTGGCACATGGGGCTGTCTGCAGAGCAGGAGCCGGAACCTTCTGGAGGTGTGATTCGGCCGCTCCCAAGTTTTGCGGGCCATCTGCCAAGAAATGACTGACAGACCACCCCAAGCGAGAGGCGAGGGGGTCCTGGGGGGTCTCCAAGCCCCAGACTGGCCTTGTGCACCATGGTTCTCCAAGCTTCCACCAGAGGCCACCAGGAGAGTTCCGCCCCACTGCTGGCGAAGGTGGTGTTTTTTTTTTTTAATGAACTTTTAACTTATCAGAATATAAAAGATTTCTACTGGATCACTCGTCAAGATGCACCCTCTCCGGGGAGAAGGGAACCCACCCGGATTCCTTCGCTCCTGTGTCTTGAATAAACGCTGCTGCTTCTGTCTTCCGTGGGGCCACAGCCCTGTCCCTCTGTGGGTGGGGAAGTTTCCGGGTCCTGGACTTAGATCCCCGACTCGGTGTGTAATAGCTGGATGGGTGAAGCCAGCGCCACCGTGTGCCCTTTGGCCCTTTCACCTCCTTTCTTCTCTTTCTTTCTAGAAGCTTCTCTGTGCAGAAGTGGGGCTTTTCCCTTTTCTTTCCTATGGCTTCTGCTTTTTGCCAGCCCTTCGCTCCTGTGGGGTGGCCCCAGATGAATTTGCATGATTGCCACAGATCGGACACCAGGGGAGGGTCCCGGGTTTGCACTTTACAGTTTGTTGGCCAGGGAGAGTGACCGCGTCCGTCCTCACCAGCTCACGGCAGCCAGCTTGAGCCTTTTGCCCCGTCCCCGCACCCCCCTGCCCAGCTCTCAGCTGAGCCAACTCAGTTAACTTCTGTTAATGGTTTCCTCTGGGCAGCTGCTTGCTGACAGCGTGTTTTAAACTTCCATCCGAATAGCCTTTTGATACTTGAATATTTTTAGGTTTTCTACATGGTTTCTAATTTTTTTTTTCCTGACGGATTCAGATACCTAATAAGGTTCTAGAATGTTCTCGGTGGACCGTCCATGTCCGGGCGGCAGCATGTCGTCCTCTAAATGCCAGCTCTGTGTGTCAGGAGCCATTTTTCTGGGGTCTTCCAAACGCCGGAGATGTTAGAGGATTAGGAATCCAGACCTAGGAATCACAGAGCAGGTGCTGGCTGTCCTCCCTCCCGGCTCTCTGTGCATGTGTGCAGAAGTGGGGGGGGCTCCTTTGCTTACAGAAAGGAGAACTGGGGAGGCCGCAATGTATTTTGAGGAAATAAATCCATAATCACATACTTGAAAAATAAAAATGAGGCAAAGCTCCCAAGCCTGTCTTGCAGGAAGGGGGACGCAAGTGGCTTACCGGAGAAGGAAAGGGGTGGTAGGACTTGGGGGAGCCCATGTGGTTGTCCCATGGTTATCCCGGTTCCCAGGGGCACTGTCCTTTGATTGTCTGATGTCACTCGCCTGTGGAACCTGCTGCAGGTGGCCGTGCACCCCCACTTTCCTCGCTGCTTGGGGACCAGGGAAAGGGGCTGGGAGGTGTAGCCAGCTGCGGGGAGAAAACAGTCACTTGGAGGGACTTGACGTCTGCATACTGTATTTATTTAGCTGTACTTTTTGCTGTTGTTATGAGGAAAGCAGATCTTTTAAAGCAATGCTGCGTTCCTGGGGACAAGGACAGGGAAACGTGTCCTCTGCCCTTTGCATACCATCTAGGCTCAGTGTCCACCCCCTAGCTGTGTTTTCCAGGCCCCCAGCTCCTGGGGCCCTAGTACCAGGCTCACATCCGTGTCCGGTTTAGCAAACTACAGCTCAGCAAGGGCAGTGCATTTTGCTTAGAGATGCTCAACCCAGCCCCACTTCCTCTGCTGTTTCATAGTTGGCATTTTGTCACTTCGGAACTGGAAAGCCATATATCCGTGCCCGTGCCCATTTCCACCCCCTTCTGGTTTTGCTCTTCTTTATCTAGGATGTGTAATGTTCAATGGCAGAACCATCAACACACTAGTGGCTTCGTCAGAGAAGCCCTCTTTGGCAGAACTCCAGGGATCTGGGGGAGCCCCTGCTCTCCTTTCCAGCTCCAGGCCTGTGGGTGAGCCCCGCTGTCTCAGCCAAGTCAAAATGCTTTCACCCCTGAGCTGGGGGCCAGAGTGGGGGGCACTCAGCTGTTCCCCTGTAAAGCAGATAAAGGCCCAGATCCTAGACACGGCAGGCCGAATGGGGTGGCTGCAGAACTCTCCGGTGAGAAGTGACGCCTTCCTGCCCGGTCCCTGTGTCTGGGGAGAGAGCAGGGTGCCCGGCTCCCCCGGGGCTCCCAGGCCCCCGGTGAGCAGGTGGCTCGTCCCTGCCAGCTGCACTCCTGCTTTTGAGCTCGGCCATCCGTGCACCGCCATGGGGAGGAGGGACACTGCCTGATCAGACACTGGCCGGGAAACACCAAGTTCATTACAGTTCCGTGAGACTCTGTGCCTTAGTGGTGGTGGCTGTATGAAAACAAGACAGAATAAAACAAACCAAACAGGCTGTGGTGTCTCAGGGAGGAGGCCCCGTAGATGCTGGAATGGGGGATTGGGGGAGCAGGAAACCATCGAATCTGAGGGTGGCCTTAAGCTATGGGGGGGGGTCTCGAGAAGCTGAGACTGGGGACAGAGGCCTGGCCAGGCTGCATGAGGGCCCAGGAAGCAGCAGCAGTGACCACCGGGTGGGGGCCAGCTTGGGCATCAGGTGAGCACGGCCTTAGCTCAATCTGACCAGATGCCGCTAGAGACGTGCCACGCTGACCCTGTAGGCCGGACAGATGGCACAGGATGGACAGCCAGGCAGGGGATGTGTCTTTGTACTAAGTGCTTGCCAAGCGCCAGCGTCCGACACTGCTCCGCTGAGCCCAGGGGCTGCAGCCACCGGCCTTGGTCTCAGGGCAAACGCCCATTTGGGTGACAGGGCACCACTGTGCCCAGGGTAGAGACGGGCCCCACAGCCTCGGCCCGTCAGCTCGCCCTCAGCCGTCACTCTGGGCTCCCCCTGCCTAACAAAGACTGCTGGGGACCTGTCCCCACCGGATGGGGGATTTGGGTCTTCCCAGGACCCCCAGGAGCTGGTTCTTTCTTCCACTGCCTGGTCGGCTCTCTCGGGGGCCGGGGAGCCTTTTGTTCCCATGGTCTCCTGCCTAGAACCAGGAGTGTGGCTGTCCCCAGCTCATCTCCAGATGCCACCACTGGTGGAGTGCCACATTTCCCATTTCACCGGTGATTGGAGGGTGTGACGAGGTGGGGGGCAGCAGCCCTGAACTAGAGGGCCACCCTTCGTGGACCACTTGGTGGCCTGAGGTTGCCCGGATGCCCTGGGGAAGCACCTTGAAATCCCTGGAGGCCCCATGACCCCTCTCAAGGGTTGGCATTGGGTCGAGAAAGCTTTCGTGTACAGCCAGCCCTTCTGCCCGCTCTGACATCTGCCAACGAGGAAGGGGCGGCTGCTGGCCCTCCCGAGTGGTCCCTAAAAGGCGACCATTGGATCTCTCTGTTCCAACCTCCCTGATCCCATCTGCAAAACTTGAACACTTTTGCCTCTTACTAGGAGGTCATTTTGGGGGCCAGAGCTGATGACCCCTATGTCCCTGAGAAAGGTGGCAGTGTCTACACACGGTGTGGCCTCAGGAGCAGGTCCAGCCGGGGCTGCCCTTAATCCTAGATCCGTACACCCCTGGGAGAGCCCTCAGAGACCAACCGTTCCAGATTGCTGAGGCTGCCATCATGCAAAATACCAGAAATGGACTGGCTTCTATAAAGGGGGTTTATCTGGTTACAAAGTTACAGTCTTAAGGCCATAAAGTGTCCAAGGTAACACATCAACAATCAGGTACCTTCCCTGGAGGATGGCCAATGGCATCCAGAAAACCTCTGTTAGCTGGGAAGGCACATAGTTGGCGTCTGCTGATCCTGGGTTGTGTTTCAGCTCCTCCCTCAGCTCCTGTGCGTTCTTCAGAATGTTGCTCTTGGGGCGTGTTGTCCTTTCTTAGCTTCTCTGGAGCAAACACTGGGCTAGCAAATCCGAAGCATCAGCAAAAGTCTGCTCTCAGCGGCCGTCTCCAAAGTGTCCCTCTCAGCTGCTCTGAGCTCCTGCTGTCTGTGAGCTCTTTTATAGGACTCCAGTGATTCAATCAAGACCCACCCTGAATGGGCGGGGTCCACATCTCCATAGAAATTACCTGATCAAACGTTTCGCTCATGGTTGACTGAGTCACATCTCCATGGAAACAGTCAAAGGATTCCAACCTAATCAACACTAATACATCTGCCCCATCAGATTGCGTCAAAGATAATGGTGTTTGGGGGACAGTACATTCAAACTGGCACACCAACTAACCCAACTGCTTTACTTGCTAGGGAAACCAAGGCACACTGTGGTCCTCCCAGCCTCCCGGTGCTGGTCAGTGAGCAGAGGCTGTGGACTCGCAGTCCTGAGAGGCTGCCCAAGCTCCTGCCCTTTCAGCTGAACCAGCTGGGCCATGTCCCAGCCACCAGACTTGGCCTGGACGTGGCCACGTTTGTGCAAGCACACAGGCCAGGGCCTCAGCACTGTACACACACGCAACCCCCCACACACACATGCTCATGTGCACACACTCTGCAGATACAGGGAAGGTGGGGTTTCTTATGAAACCTCCAAAGATCTTTCATACTCTTTCCCAAAAGAAAGCCCCAGTTGCCTTAAAAGGAAGCAGTGACATGGACGAAGGCCCGGCGGCCACAAATAGCTCTGGAAAGAAACGTGAAAAGTGAGCTCTTGAAGGGGCCCAGATGGCCTCCCAGACTGGCTACCAGGGGTCAGCGGACAGGGTCAGGGCTGGGGTCACCCCTGCATAAGTGGGGAGAGCTGCCAGACCCGGGGGTGGGGGGACTGGAGCTCAGCACTGGGTCACCCCAGTTTCCCAGAGCCGAAAGCCAGCACACATGCAAATTCCCCAAAGGCAGGTCCCTCTTGCGTCTCTCCAACAGGTCTGGGCTGGAGAGGAGGCCAGCTCCTTCGGGGAGCCCAGGCACTGGGTGCCCAGTCCTGGCCGCCCAGCTGGACGGCACGTGGTGATGGGCCTTGAGAGGTGTCAGTCACTTTGTCCATCTTAAATCTACATGGGTTCCTGTGAGATTCTGGGCGAAGAGTTGGCCTTCGGAGAGAGTTACAACAGTTTAGCTCACGTCCCTCTGAACTTCGGAACATCCCTGATTTTGGCCACCATATAGGGGGTGCCAGGATCGTGGCTGCTGGAGAGGCCGAGGCTTGGAGGAGCCACTCCAGACCTGGGGACCCCCGCCCTCCCAATGAGGGGCTTGGGGGCTCGAGTGACCATGGTGGGCAGGTCTTCCCTGGAACACATGGCTCAGCCCCCCAGGAGCTGGCACGGCCAACCCCAATGGATGCAGACAGAAGGAGACGCAGTAGCTGCTCATTTAAACACGAACACAATTCAGATAAGAGGCTGCGTGCTGCCTTGCTGGGGGGTGTCCCCCACTCGGCTGTGACTGCTGCCCCACACCCAGTGACGCCAGCATCCCACCACGGCCACAGCTCCAGGGGGACGGGGTTTGCTGGCGGGAAAACCAGAAAGGAGGGAGTGCTGCTGCCTCTGCTTGTATTTCCTGAAATTGTGTCCTAAATGCTGTGTCTGCATGGGGGGCGTGATCAGACGAACACTCCTGAGCCCCGTTTTCAGGGCCCCTTTCGTATCTGATGAAGGATTCAGGTCCAGCAAGCTCTGACCACCTGCCTGCCCACCCAGGCCACCCCCACCCAGCTGTCTACACCAATCCCTGCTGGTGCCATGCTGGTGGCTGCTGGGGTGCAACAAATCCCCCCTGCCCATCGCTTCTTGGTTCCCTGGAGTTTCCCACGCTGCACCCCTCTGATGCCTTGGCCATTCCCAGCCCCATGGCCTGGAGCCGGCCATGGAACCCAAGGCTCTCCCATGCTACTCCGCATCCATGTCACAATTGGAGGGGCGGTCCCCTACCTCTTGGGGGCCGTTCCTGGCAAAAATACCCCACTGTGGTCGACACACAGCTCCCCCTTCAGATGCCTTAACCACGGCTTCATCCGGCCGTGAACCACGTGAGACTGTCCATGCTTCACTCATGTTTTCGCTGGTAGGGGATCCCCAGGCCCCAGTGTCATGTGGAGGCCCCAAATCCCCCACCACCAGCCCTGACAGCCACTCAGGCCCAAGACATCTCGCTGCACCCCGAGTTCTGAGGTCCCCCACTTGGAGTCGCTTCCCAGGCTGAGCTGGTAGGAACGGCTTCACCCCAGAAGCAGGGCACGGTTGACCCAAAAAGAGGGAGGAGACGGTCAAAGGGCACCGAGGATTTCTTAATACATGATGGTGCAACTTCTAGCTGGGAAAGCCACCCGGCAGCCGGACAGAGCCCACTGTGCCCACCAACGACCCGTTCACGGCGTCTCCTTGCAAAACATCAAAACCGAGGCCATTCGAGCAGGGAAGCGACTCCCCGGACATCACTGTCACGGGTTGGATAGTGGCCTCTGAGAGATCCATCCACCTGGAACCTCAAAGGGTGACCTTATTTGGAAGAAGGGTCTTTGTAGATGTAACAAAGATAAGGAGTTGGAGAGATGGTCACCCAGAGGGGACAGCCCTGGGAAGACAAAGACAGGGTCAGATACACGCAGCCCCCAGCCAAGGAAGAACCGTCGAGGGCCACCGGGAGCCAGGAGAGAGGCATGGACGGGTGGCATGGATGGATTCTTGCTCCAAGCCCCCAGAGGGAACCAACCCTGCCGACACCTTGTGCACCGATTTGGATCTATCATGTCCCACAAAAGCCATGCTCTTTAATGGGATCTTGTGAAAGCAGACATTGCTCTTTCAATTAGGTTGTTTCCATGGAGATATGACCTACCCAACTATAGATATGTCCATGGAGGTGTGGGCCCCACCTATTCAGGGAGGGTCTTGATTAAATCACTGGAGTCCTATCAGAGAGCTCATGGAGACAAGCTCAGAGCCGCTGAGAGGGACTTCTGGAGAGACGCTTGCTGATACTTCAAGATGCTTGGAGATGTTTGGAGATGGTAGCCCAGAGTTTTCTCCGGAGAAGCTAAGAGAGACAAGCCCAGAGACTTTTTGGAGAAAACCATTTTGAAACCAGAACCCAGGAGCAAAGGACCAGCAGACGCCAGCCACGTGCCTTCCCAGCTGACAGAGGTGTTCCGAGCACCATCGGCCCTTCTTCAGTGAAGGTATCCTCTTGTTGATGCCTTAGTTTGGACACGTTTATAGACTCAGAACTATAAATTTGTGACCTAATAAATCCCCTTTATAAAAGCCAATCCATTTCTGGTATTTTGCATGACTGTGGCTTTAGCAAACTGGAACACCTTGCTTGGGGGCTTCTAGTCTCCAGAACTGAGAGAGACTAAACGTCTGTGGTTTTAAGCCAGCCACCCAGTTTGTGGTCTTTCATTACAGCAGCTGCAGGAAACCAATATGATCGCCAAACTAGTCAACTGAGAAACCACAGCCAGATCCGGAAGCCCCAGTGCTATGCCCCTATTTCCCGATCCCTCCCTGTCTGAGACAGACGTGGGTGGTCTCTCCACTCCTGGTGGGGGGTCGGGGAGACAGACAGGGGTTAGTCTCTGTGCAGAGTAGGGGTACAGCACTGTGTGAGTGGGCAAAAAAAGGCTCAGCCAACCTGCTGCCCTCCAGCCCCTCTCCCCCCACCTCCCCTGCCCACAGAGGACCCCGAGAAAGCGAGAGCACCCACCTGTTGGGGACTGAATCATGGCCCCCACAAAAGATACGTTTCATCCTGACCCCCCAGTCCTGTGGACGTGAATCCACTTGTAAATAGGATCTTTGAAGACGTTATCGTTAGTTAAGGTGTGGGCTCATTTGGGAACAGGCTCTTTGAAACTCCTGTTTGGGTGAGGCTAAAGGGAATCAGGGTGAGTTTCACCAACACAACAGGAAATTTGGACCCAGTCAGTCAGAGGAAGCCCCAGGAGGAGCCCCCAGAGACACAGCCACATGATGGGGACTCCTAAGGATGACTGGGAAGTCACCACCAGAACGCAGCTGAGAGCGGGGCCTGTCGAGCCAGGCCCTGATGTCAGATTTCTGGTCTCCAAAACCATGGGACCATAAATTCCTGCTGTGGAGCCAGCCAGCAGGGGGTACTTCTCCTAGCAGCCTTGGTAAACCGAGGCACTGCCCCTGCCTTGCCCTCACATACCTCCACACATCGCCCCATCCTAGCCAACCTCACATCTGCTTGCTTCTTGTGTCTGGAAAGCATGAGAAGAAGAAATAACTCCTTCTTGGCCCCTTCGGCTCCCCTAGCACAGTGCCTCCATCTCCCCATTCTGCTCCTGGGAAGACCCACCCGTCTGGGCAGCCTCGCCCCTCACTGCCCATTTTCCTTTAGGCTCAGGCTGGTCTGGCTGTGCTGGTAGCCCAGGGCCCCAGGTAGCCAAGCTCGTGTCCACCTCCATGATGGCTACGTCTCCCCACTTTCAACCCGTCTCTTCCACAGGCTGCCGTGGCAGGGGTGGCCTATGAGGGACTTGAAACTGGTTCCCCAGGTCCACTTTACGGTCTCCGACAGACTTGTCTTCCCTTCCTCTGGATCATTCTAGAATTCCTCAGAACTGCCTTCAGGTTTTGCTATCGAAGCGGCACCATTTGTTTAGATATATGCGTTGGGTTCAAATCAGGGTAATGCGGTAAAATCACCCATACCCCATACTTTTTAACTCCTGGGCTCAGAATTTCCCCCAAATCTATACTCAGAGGGAGAATTTTTCAGAGGGCTGCCAGGTCATGAAGAGGATGCTCAAAGGGGACACAGAGGCATGTTCAAAACCTTGGATGTGTGCAGACGAACCGGGAGGCTCACTGGAGAGGGGCTGGCACCCAGCTTGGGGATTTGGAGCCAAAGTTTGCTTCTGCCTCTTGGCAGCCTGATGACTCAGCCACTAATTTAGCTAGCTGGGCCTCACCGTCACTGTGTCAAATAAGGATTAAATTAAGACACTTTGGAAAGTGCCAGGCACATGCTGGCTGATGAATATTATTTAAGCCACAAAGCAGGTCTTAGGAGTTGCCTTGTCCGGCTCAAATTCACCTTCTCGTGTCCTCACCATGGCAAGCAGGTGTTTCCCTGGGGTGCCCTGTACCAAATGGAGTGGAGGTGAGAGGCTTGGGTAGTGTGCGGGTTTGCTAATGCTGCTATTATGCAAAATACCAGAAATGGATTGGCTTTTATAAAGGGGGTTTATATGATTACAAAGTTTACAGTCTGAAGGCCATGAAAATGTCCAAATTAAGGCATCAACACGAGAATATCTTCACCAAAAGAAGGCCAATGGCACCCGGAAACCCTCTGTTAGCTGGGAAGGTACATGGCTGGCGTATGCTGATCCTGGGTTGTGTTTCAGCTCCTCTCTCAGCTCCTGTGCATTCTTCAAAATGTTGTTCTCAGGGTGTTTGTCCTCTCTTAGCTTCTCCAGAGCAAACTCAGGGCTAGCATCTCCAAAGTGTCAGTAAAAGACTGTTTTCAGCGGCCATCTCCAAAATGTCCCTCTCAGCTGCTCTGAGCTCCTTCTGTCTGAGCTCTTTTAAAGGACTCCAGGGATTAAATCAAGACCCACCCTGAATGGGAAGGGTCCGTATCTCCATGGAAATAATTTAATCAAACATTTCGCCCACAGTTGATTGAGTCACATCTCCATGGAAACACTCAATCAATAGGTTCCAACCAATCAACACTAATACGTCTGCCTCCATAAGACTGCATTAAAGAACATGGTGTTTGGGGGGACATAATACATCCAAACTGGCACAGGTGGCATTATTGCTTTCTGTGCATGGAGAGCTGGGCTCTGAGAGATGAAAAGAGGGGCCACTTCCCGAGAAGACATGGTGCCTGCCAGACTGATGGACATTAAAATGCACATTTACACTTTATTAGTTGTATAATTACAGGTGCTTTGAAAGAGAGGCGTGGTGTGTGGGGGATGTTTAATAGTGTTAATTAGCCCTTCGACAGCCCTGCCGGGTGTGGGAGTGTCCCCACTGTGCACAGGGAGAACTGGGAGCACAGAGAGGTCAAGTAGCCTGCCTGGGGTCACATAGCGAGTAGAACTCGAGTCTGGGGAACCCCCAGTGCTTGCACGTGGCAAGCTCCTGCTCACCGTCCCCTCTCCCTCACTGGCCTCGGTTTCCCTGACTGTGAAAGGAAAGTGTCTAACATTCTCAGTAAGTCATGAGGCCGGGAGGGTGCCCAGTCCCTGCGGTGATCTCCAGCCCTCCCTCCCCCTTCTCGTGCCTCCTGTGAGCTGCCTGTGGGCCAGCCAGGACCCCCAGGGACCTCCCCAGGCTCCAGGCCATGGTGGCCGGGAACACGGGTCCATCTGGGGTGAGTGGTCGTGGCCGTGGAAGGCAGACGGCTGGTCCCAGCTTGCAGCCGCAGCCTTCCTCCACTGACAATTGCACATTCTTAGGGCAGAGCTCCCAGCTCTGAGGACCCGGGTGCCAAAAATCCCGAGCTCGATGTTCCAGCACTTGCTAGCTGTTGGGAACAGCTGTTGGCCGATTAAATCTTGGCCTGCGTCCCCTAGTTCTGGCTCCTCTGGGGGTGCAGAGGGAGGCAGCTGGGCCCGAGGGGCTGGGGGCATTTGAGGATGGGTGGTTGGGGCTGGTAGTGATGATGGAGGGTGTGGGGGAAATGGGAGAGAGAACCCAGAGGTGCTGAGCCCAAGGGCAGGCTCTGGTCTGAGAGGGTCCCGGGCTGTGGAGCTCGGCCCACCCCAGTGGGGACACAGAGGGGCTCTGACCGCAGCGGGGAGACTGGACTCTGAGGCCAGGGGCCCTCAGCCCATGAAAGGAGGCCACTGTGGTCACCCCGAGCCCTGCTGCTTGGTGGCCGTGGTGGAGGCCCTGGGAGAGGCTCGTGTGTCCGGTGGATGGCCGCCTCCTGCTCAGGCCACCTGCCAGCTGTGTCCCCAGGGCCAGGCCCCCCCCCAGGTCACCCCTCAGCTCATGGCCAGCAGCGGCCCCAAATGCCTGCTGGTTTCGTCCCTCCCGTCCTGAGGGAGCCCAGGACACAGCAAGGTCCCCACCCCTCCTCCAGCAACATCTTCCGATTTTGCTCCCTAAAAAAGCCACGTTCGCCCTCACTTCCTTGTTCTTTCTTTTAAAATATACACACCGAGTCCCCCTTTTTATTTGAAAATAGAGCTGCCCCAAAATATTATCTTTCTGGTTTCTCTACAAAATCCGAATTTTACCTAACGCACAGGCCTAAGTTTAAACTGCAGGCACCAAGAGAAACTCCGTGAGTTAAAAAGGACTTCACATTACTGTTGCTCGAAATAACCTCAGGGGCCTCCTTCTACTTTTTTCTGGGCTGCCCCAAATCGTGAGAACCGGCCTTCTGTGTACCTCCATCTCCTTCCGTTCATTCTGTCCTCAAGTCCTCAAAAAGCACGTGAAACTCCTTTCTGTCGGGTCTTGCTTTCAGCACATTTGCGCATGTTCAAATAATGAGGCTTGTCAGGTGGTTGCATGATCTTAAAAATTAAAAAAAAAATTTATTGTGGTAATATACATACAACAGAATATTTCCCATTTAAATCACTTCCAAGTATACAGTTCGGTGGTGTTGATTACATTTGCCACCATCCATGACCGAAACTTTTCCATCATCCCAGACAGACTCTGTACCCATTCAGCAGGAACTCCCCAGTCTCCACCTCTGCCCCTGCTAACCTGTATTCCAATTTCTGACTCTTTAGATTTGCAGTCTAATGATCTCATATAAGTGTGCTCATACAACATTTGTATTGTTTTGCTCTTTCTTGCCCTGTCCACTGCCCCAGCTTGCCCCCTCTTTTAAGGAAACCCTCCTCAAATGCCACCATACCTACAAAGCCCCCTGAAATTTCCTCCAGAGATGCTAGCAGCTCTCTCACCTAATTTAGAACCCAGGTCAGGGAGCTGCCCCAGCCACAGAAGGTGCTTCAAGAATGGGGCCCACTCAGGCCCCACTGTCAGAACTCAGGAAGTGTCTGCGCCAAACCTCCTGCTTGGCAGAAACTGTCTCTGGCTTTGGAATTTCAAAGGCAGAAAATCTAGTCTAGTAGTTTCTGCTCATTAGAGGTTGCTTGGTGTGTGCAGGAATGATGACAAGAACTTATTCTAACTGTTAAAGGGTGATTTTCAAAAGAAGCTAAAATTGTGAACTCTCACACAGATAATAAAATGAACACGTGACAAAAGGTTTATTAAACTCGTTAATTAAAGGAGGCGACTGGTAAGATGTTACAGTCAGTTCAAAGGGAATGTCAACCTCCAGATACATTTAAATGAAATATTGAAATAAACTTGCAAATGGGGGCAAAACTGGTTTTTCCACTGTGAGGGAAAGGCTGTCCCCAAGAACAGTATTTGCATGGCCGTCTGTTTACTACAACTTACAGAGCTGTAAAAGAGATTGGGGGCAATGGGAAGAAAATAAGCCCAGAGAACCCACAGATTCAGTCCAATCAACTAGAAGTCTGTGCTCTAAATGCATGGTTTTCCACTGGAGGTACCAGGGATCCTTTTTGCTTCTTCCATCCCAAATGGAGAGAACCCCTGGATATTGTGCAATGGAATATTATACAGGGATGAAAACAAACTACCTATAAATGCAACACGATGGATGAATCTCAGATGGGATGCTGAGTGAAGGCATGCCAATGCCAAAGAAAATATTTATACAGTTGGCTGAATCATGGCTGTGCCGGTATCGATGTTTCACATCCCCCAAAACGCCATGTTCTTTAATGCAGTCTTATGGGGGCAGACGTATAAGTGTTGATCGGGTTTGATTGAGTGTTTCCATGGAGATGTGACTCAATCAACTGTGCGTGAAAAGTCTGACTGAATTATTTCCATGGAGATGTGGACCCTGCCCATTCAGGGTGGGCCTTGATTTAATCCCTGGAGTCCTATAAAACAGCTCAGACAGAAGGAGCTCAGAGCAGCTGAGCGGGACGTTTTGGAGACGGCCATTGAAAGTAGACTTTTGCATCTCCAGAGTCTGCCTGGGAAAAACTAAGGGAACACCCCCAGATGCCTAGAGAGAAATGTCCTTGGAAAAAGCCATTTTGAAACACAACCTGGGAGCAACGGAAGAAGACATCAGCCACACACCTTCCCAGACTACAGAGGTTTTCCCAATGCCAATGGCCATTCTTCAGTGAAGGTACTCTTTGTTGATGCCTTACCTTGGACATTTTATGGCCTTCAGACTGTAACTTTGTAACCAAATAAACCCCCTTTATAAAGCAAATCCATTTCTGGTATTTTGCATGATGGCAGTATTAGCAAACCAGAACACTGTCCTTCCACAGATGTCTATTTCCAATCTCTGAAACCTGTAACTGCTACTGTGGTGGTTTGGAGCTACGTGTACCCCCGGAAAAGCATGTTCTTAAAGTTAATCCATTCCTGTGAGTGTGGACCCATTGTAAGTAGGACCTCTGGATGAGGCTACTTAATCCTCTTACTGGAGTCCTTTATAAGATGATGAAATTCAGACAAGGATAGAGAAAGCCACAGAGGGAGCAGCCAGAAGCTGAAAGCAATGAAACTGGATTATCTATTGATATAGTTCACACAAATTATAAAAAGGAGGCCAGGGGGATTTCACACATAAATACACACACACACACACACACACACACATACACACACACAGATGGAAGAGAAGGCTGCACAAAGACGGACGCAGAAGTTGACGTTATGCAGCCACAAACCAAGGAATGCCAAGGAATGTCTATAGCTGCCCAAAGCTTGAAGAGGCAAAGAAGGATTTTCCCCCAGGATTCAGAGGGAGGAACGTGAAGCTGCCGATACCTGGATTTTGAATTTCTGGCTTCCAGAACCATGAGAGAGTAAATTTCTGATGTTTTAAGCCACTGGGGTTTTGGGAATTTGTTTACAGCCACCATAGGAAATTAACACAATAAAGCATGCTTGCGTTTGTCTGCAGTTCAGAAACCGTCAAAACTAATCCCAGGTTAGATGGTGGAATGGTGGTTTCCTTGCAGGGAGAAGGAATGGGTGGTGATGGGGGAGCTCTCGGGCGTGATGCTAACATCCTTTCTCTTGACCTGGGTGGTGGTGGCATGAGTGTGTTCGCTCCGAGAGTGCAGTCTGCACTTTAATACAAAAAGTGTATTTTAACGGAGGGCGCAACTTGTCAGAGGCTGTGGGGTGGTGCCTGGAACCATGAAAAAACAACTTTGAGCCTCAGTTTTGTCTTCTGTAAAATGAGGAAAATAATTTCCTCCTTGCAGAATCTAAATGATGGGTGTATATTGGATCCTTTTTGAACTATAAACTATTAACAGGTACACAGCTAATGAACGTCACTCATGTTTACCAGGCAATATAACCGAGAAGTTAAGATTTAAAGACTGATTATGATGACTGAATCATTATATAGATATTTCTTTTTACTTCTGGTATATTCTAGACAGAGGGAAATACCTGAAACCTGAACTGTAATCCAGCGGCCTTGATCTCTGATAATGATTTATAGCTTTTATCTTGTGCCCTTGTGGTGGTAAATGCTAAAGTCATGGACTCTCAGGAATGAACATGTGACAAAAGGCTTATTAAACTCGTTAATTAAAGGAGGCGACTGGTAAGATGCTACACCTAGTTCAAAACGGATGTCAAAGGCCAGATACATTTAAAAGAAATATTGAAATAAACTTGCTGCTTTCATCTCTGATAATGATTGTGGAGCCTTTATCTTGTGCCCTTGTAGATGGTAAAAACCTTGTGACTCACCTTCATTTGCACCCATTTATCCAGTTTTCCAACTTTGAAGTCTTAGGATCACTAAAAACAGACCCTGATGTTTATTAAAGAAGAGCCTTGGGCCAGCCCAGAACTAACCCACCCAAGTCCAAAGTTATCTTGATAACTGAAGCTGGAGCTAACCAAAATGGGAAGTAGCTTAGACTTGAACCTACAAGTCACCTATTCCTTATTATAATACTAAAAATCATGCTGATCATCAATATTAAGGCTGCCATTTTCTTATATACATTCTGTGACGAAGCATGTCATCAATCTGCGCATGATCAATAATTAGATCACCTCTAATTATATCATCTGGAGCTACTGTGCTCATTATCCTGAAATCTGCCCATCTTTTGATGCCATAAAACTACCAGTTACTGCAGTTCGGGACACAGATTTTGGACCTATAGGCCATCTGATCCCCTGCTTTGCGTCTAGCAACAAATTCTTTCTCTCTTTGGCCTGGTGTCTCAGGAATTGGTCATTTGAGTGCAACGGGCAAAAGAATCCACCGTCTTGGTCTGGTAACAGCAGCTGCTGAGCTGCTAGACATTGTGCAAAAGTCTCTTCTTGTGTCATCTGTCTTAATCCTCCAAACAACCGGTAACAGCACTTGTTTTGCAGATAAGGAATCTGACACAAAAGATACATAGCTAGGTGAGTGACAGAGTGAGGACTCAAACCAGGCTGTCTGGTTTGAAGATCTGCATTAATGTGGACTGATGGAACACCTCCAGGGATATGAAAACAGCATGGGTATTCTGGTTTTAAGAAGGAAGGTATAAAGCAGTATGTATTCTATGCTGTCATCATGTTAAAAAAAAAAAAAAAAGAGAGAGAGGGAAGTAAAAGAACATATTTGTTTGTTTGGATAAAGGCATATTCCAGAGATACAGCGGGTTCAATTCCACACCACTGCAATCAAGCAAGTCGCATGAATTTTTTGGATTTTCAGTGGATATGAAAGTTACATTTGCACTATAGTGCGCAATAGCAGTATGTTTAAAAAAAAAAACAATGCACATACCTTAATTAAAATGTGACACAGAAACACAAAATGAGCACATGCTATTGGAAAAACGGTGCCAATACGCTTGCTTGATGCAGGGTTGCCACAAACCTTCAGTTGGTAGAAAACAACAAAAATGCAGTATCTACAAGTGCAATAAAGCAAAGCACAATAAAATGAGGTATTTGTAGCCATAAAGTATTTCTAGAAGTGTATCAAGAAACTGAACACATTTGGTTGCCTCTGGGAAGGGGAACTACAGGAATAGGGGAGGAAATATGTAAATATATTACCTATTTGGAAATAAATGAATAAAATTAAAACAAAGATCACATGAACAGCATTATGCCAATAAATCTGAAAGCATCTACAAAACAGACACTTTGTTTGAAAAAATATAACTTAGCAAAAGTGACTCAGGAAGAAACAAAATATCTGTCTAGATTGAAAACAATTAAAGAAATTGAAGGCTTAATTTAAAATCTGCATCCCTTCCCCCTCAAAATCCCACAAAAAACAAAACTGAGAAAAAGCACCAGGCCTGGCTAATTTTAGGGACAAGTTCAGAAACACTCAAAAGAACAGAAAATCCTGACCTTATACTTCATTTTCCAGATAAAGAGGCACAGGGAAGTGTCCCCAACTCCTGGCAAATCGAGGGGAAATTTAATGCCAAACTAGACACGCACAGTACAAGAAAGCAAAATCATCGGCCATGCAAAAATACTAAGTAAAATATCAGCAAACAACCAGTACTGAACTAAAAACATAGCCAGACCAAACTGAGTTTTCCCCAGGTAACAAGGATGATGTAATAAAAGAAAAATCTATTGATGTAGTTCACACTATCAAAGGGGAAAACTCGTATGATAATTGCAATAGATCCATTTTCGACATGATGGAACTTTCTTAATTTGATAAAGGATATTTAGCCTCATTTTTCAGTCGCCACCCGCCCCGGGAGAGGTGATTTTCTCACCGTTGTCTCGCTCACGCCTAGCCCGGTCCTTAGGACACTGTAAACACGTGCTGCATGAGTGGTAGACTACGGCTGAGGGGAGCCTCTGGGGCTCACGTGTCTCAGGTAGGTTGGTCCCACCTACCTGGCTGCACATACTACCGTGCCCAGGTGAGACCGACAACCAAAGAGCCTGCGACAGGCTTTGACGCATGCGCACTGGCTGCCCGGCCCTCGGGCGCGGCCGGGCGGGGTGATGGGCGCCTGCGCGGTCGGCGGGCTGTGGGCGGGGCCCACGCAGCGCCTGCGCAGACGGCAGCGGCCTGCGGGGCGGGGCCAGGGGCGGGGCCGAGGGCGGAGGCTGCGAGGCAGGCAGGGCGGGCCGGGTGAGCGGCGCCGCGGGGTTGGCTGCCGCCCTGAGGCCAGACTCAACGGATCCGGGCCGCGCCACTGGGCGAGCCTGTCCCCGCAGCCAGCGAGCGAGCGAGCGAGACGGCGCCGCCCGCGCGGTAAGAGCGAGGGCCGGGCCCCTCCGTCGGGTTGCTCCACCGCGCCGAGAGCGCGGCCTGCCCCGGGCGGCCCCCCGGCGGCCTCGCGCCTGCGCCGTCCCCTGCCTGGGACCCCCCCCCCCCACACCACCCCCCAGCCTCCCGGCGCGCGTATGCGCCTGCGCAGTCCGGCCCGGCTCCGGGTCCGACCCGCAACCGCGCCGCCGACCCCTGGGGGCCGGGGGCCGCCCTTGCTGGTGTTGGGTCCCCCCACGCCGAGCCGAGTCGCCCGATGACCCCGACCCCTCGCTCGCGGGAGAGCCGGGGCCTCCCGCGCCCCCCAGCTTCGCCTCGCCGCCCCGGGAGGTCAGCCCCCAGCGGGCGAGATGCCCTTTTGCTCGAGACCTGCTTCATCGTGAAAGGCCAAGTTGGATGAGGATAATCCGGGGTCGGGCCGCGGAAATTGTGCATTTGCAGCAATCTGGTAATTGCATGGCTAAGTTTAACCCGTTCTAGCTTCTTCTCGGGCAGCTCCCCCGGAGATGGCTGGAAAAAGACAGTTTCCAGGTAGTTGCATCTTACAGACACCCCTAGCAAGAATTCCTCCGAGCCCTCGAGTGCAGGGAAGCTGGGTTTGTTGATGTCCTTGAAAACTCGCGGGCGAGTACAGGAGGAGCCGGAATGGTTCCCATATATTCGCTGCCTTCTGTTGATTCCAGGGAAAAGGGTTTATTTCGGTTGGAAAAAGAGCTCCTGAAGCCTTTGGAAGTGTTTCCAGACTCTATATCAGATCCAAGAAACTAATAAGTGTTGCAAAGCCCAGGAAGATGCATCTTGAGATGAAATCAGAGCTGTGGGTTTGGTATAGACATCCAAAGTCATTGTTGGTGGCTTGGGGGGAACTGTGTTGTTGCCAGTGTAGATGGTAACAAAGGGTCTATAGTAGTTCTTTCTTAACTAACAAGGTATAAAAATCTTGCATATGCACTAGAAAATATTCAGCCCAGTGCAGAAGGGCATATGGCTGAAAGGAAAAGTAGAATATGGATTTGGGTAAAATTTTTTTTCTATAAAGAGTCAGCTGATCCAGTGGTTTTAGTCTCCAGACAAATGTTCCCTTTCCTCCTTGGAATCAGTGTCTTTAAAGACTCAGCAACTTTAGATAAGCTGGGCAGTGCTTCTTAATTGCCTGTGTAGATATTCCGGGTATGTAGGGATTTTCTTGACATTCGTTTTCAGTAAGAAAGGGAATATTGTGCCGAGAAAAGCTTTATCATTGTGTATCTTGGTAGCAGTTCAAATATCTGAGTATCAAATACAGTTATCACAGGGTGTGGTGTGTGGGGTAGTTTCTTGGTTAAGGTGAAATGTGTATCAGAATTTTTGATTGAAACTTGAACTTTTGTATCTAACATGCGTCTTCTTGAAAAAGGATTTCTTGGAGGCAGAATTCTCTCTGTAACTGACTTGGCACAGTAGGACTAATTTTTTCAGATGGCTCACGTGATACTATCATGTAGGTTCAAAATTACTATCAGAGTTGGGTTTTCGTAATTGGTAAGACTGGCCTTGTGATGTTATACATATCTAAAGCACATGGCTAACTTGCATGTATTTTGCAAACTGCCCAGCTCAGTGGAGGAACAGTGATGGTGTCTGATGCTGGAGAAGTGCCTTTCTTGGATATATGGCTTTGGTCATGTGGCCTTTCTTTTCTGAACCTGCGATTCTCCATCCCTGAATTCTGGAGGGGGTGGGATGAAAAGGAGCTTGTGGTGCCCCTGTTGGCATTTTAATGGGTCTTTACCTACAGGGTCCTCTTCAGCCAGGGCTAGAAAATGGGTCTTCTCTCCAGCTCTGGGAGCTCATCTGTGGTTGCTCCTCAAAGACAGAGGGGTGTACAGCTGGTGAGAAGGATTCTGGATGATTCTTTGGTGGTCCACTGTCCATCAGCCCATGTCCATCCATAATAGAGTGTTGAGGGGACCTCAGTGTACTTAGAAAAACAGGGACTTTGGGGGGAGTTCTTTATGAAACTGAATTTGCTTGAGTTAACAGACTGTCCTTTTGAGAAAACAACATCCTCATTTTTTTTGGTGATAGTAGATGGTGGTATCTGTTGATTGTAAATGGCAACTAACAGGTTTGCTCCCTTCTGGTGAGTCTTAGAAATAGAGCCCAGAGTCTGTTGTTCTGCTCTTGTTATCAGGGAGTTTAGGAAAAAGTTCCTGGGACTTTTACTGCTAAGAAGAATCAAATATAGATTTCTTAAGGGCAAATATGAGTTAACTTTGTGGTCATCCATCTTTGAGCATAGGCAACCATGAGGTTGAGAGAAAGGTCTCATTGATTTGCCTCGTTTTTAAACACGCTTCTATTCCAGTCGTCCCTAAGTGCTTCTTCCCTACTGGCTCTGAAATGTCAGGAGATGCTGTGTGTGAGGCTGCCCACAAACAAAATAAGCCCGGGCAGCAAAATTCCCTGGAGTTTGGAATTGTTAGTGCCAAATAGACTAAATTGCAGAGGTAAATACGGGCTCCCACTGGGCTCTTACTAGCTCAGAAGTCTTTGAATGTTGTGGGCTCAGTCTTTTGCTAGGAAAAGTCAAGATTTTTTTTAAAATGTACTGTTGGCGTGCTGAGGGGGAGAGGTGGCTGGGGTCTCCTCCCAGGGGAGTGAACAGATGACCCCAGATGCTCATGTGTCTTTGAAGTCTTTAAAATTCATGGTGTAGCTCTGGCTTTGAAAGGAATATATTCCCAGGGAAGATTTAGAGTTATTGTAACATACTCTCAAAAAAAAAAAAAAAGGGAACCAAACCAAAACCCTGTAATGTAGGTATCAAAAGACATATTTTTAAAATATCTTGAAAAAAAATGAACAAGGTAACCTCTAATTCTTCATAATACTCCGAGGACTGACTCTTCTCAGCCACCTTTGAGTTCTGACTTTTCAAAGGGTAATTTGGGAACCCCAGTAAAGGAGATGGCATCCGTGAGAGAACAGATTGAAGATCTGTTGGCCATTAACAGTGTTTTTCTCGATTTGTTCTCATACCTTCATTGTAGTTCTTTCTTTTTTTTTTTTAACTAAATCCATCTTTCTGGAATGTTCCTCTGTTCACCAGCCAGGCACCCACTTAGAATCCTCCATTATAGCATCCAGGCTCCTAGGCTTGATGGCCAGGGCACCCCAACACTGGCCTCTGTCTTCGGTCCTCATCCCCACATCTCTTTTTTGGGCCTTCACTGAGCTGCACTGAACAGCTTGGGTCCCTTGAAGTCTCTCCAGTCTTCCTGACACCTCCTGCCCGGGGTGTTCTCCCGCTTCATGCGATGATGCCTCCGAGCTCAGTCCCGCTGGAAGCATGCCCAAGACAACCCTGGTCCCCAGTCTCTCGCAGACTTACCCTGCACCCTGTCCGTTGAGGGCTTAGCACCCTTGGTTTTGTCCACTCCCTCCTCTAGACGGTGACGTCTTGGGGCCGGGTACAGGTTTCCTGCACCCCACAGGGCAGGGCAGGGTGAGCGGCCTGCTGGAAAGTGGGTGCCAGGAGGGTGAGGCCACCCCCCCACGATGTAGGGAGCCTGACTGCTCAGTCCCTGCCCTGTTCTTAATGAAGTTTTTAACTCCGGTTGTGCTTGACCCACACCAGCTTTCAAAGTCCGTTTAATTGTGTCCTAGCTTTGCACCGAGTCTTATTTCCTGAAGGAGGGAACTGTCTCTAAAGTATGTTTTATCTTCCAGAAAACAGGTGGGCATCTCCAACTTTGGAGGGAATGTATGTTTTATACATATTGCTTCCCTTTTCCCCTTGTACACTTTCCTCCATGTTTTTTTTTAATTCTTTTTTTATTTTTTTATTTTTTTTATTTGATGTGTTTGTGTGGACCTTAAGGGTTTAAGAGGTTAAGATTAAATTTCAAGCTTACCTACTGTGCATATAGCCTAGGGAAAACAAATAGTTACAGGGGAAAAATATTTTGTCTCTCTAAAAAAGCCCTGTTTCTAAAGAACTGACACACACACACACACACACACACACACACACGGTCCTAGTCAAACTGTAGGTGAGAGGCATGCAAAGAAACTGGCAGCGGAGTTAAGATTGGTCAAGAAATGCCCATTAAAAATTACAGTTGTGAGATACAACAACAGCAACAACATAAAATTTAAAAAGTAGGGAAAAAGAAAAAAACTTAAGCAGTAAATTCCCTTTCTTCCTCTCTCCCTTCTCATGTTCTTGGGAGAAATCCCAGTGAACCTGTATTCCACCAGTACATCTTCTCTATAAATTCCTGGTGGTCTGCTGGGTGGGGCTGCATTTCTCCAGGATACCAACAGTCGTGCACTTCCTTCCAAGAAATGCCCCTTTTCTCTCCTTAAGATACTCTCCCACTTGGGAGAGGCTGTTGTCCTGGGCCCCGTTTCCCTTGTGGTAGCTCCTTGGTTAGGTTCTATCCCATGAAGACCAAGAACCAGTGCATCCTTCTTTCCTTCCTTCCTTCCTTCCTTCCTTCCTTCCTTCCTTCCTTCC
>PVKY010000269.1:0-58172 GCA_004027775.1 Bradypus variegatus | reverse complement strand
GGAAGAGCCTGAGATGGAAAAGGAAAAGCTCCCGACCTCGGCTGGCTCCTTCCCCTGCGGGGCCGAGGTCGCCTCTGCGGCCACCTCCGAGCTGCCCTCACCCCCCTCCTCTGCCCCCAGGCGCCCCCACCCACCATGGCAGCCCCTCACCGGCCCCCGCCAGACCCCCAGTTTGTGCTCCGAGGTGCCCAGTCGGCCGTCCACGCACTGCATTTCTGCGAGGGTCCCCAGGGCCCGGGACACCCGCTCCTGCTCTCTGGGTGAGTGTGGCTGTCGGTGGGGGGAGCTGGGGGACACGGCCACACACGGGGCCCATGCTCCCACGTGGTCTTCCCGGGGCCCCACACCCTTGGAGGTGGGCAGGGGCTGCCCGCTGGAGAAGTCGAGGCGTGTGGCGCTTGGGCCCGGCCCCTGGCCACCTCCCCAGCCAGGCCCAGACCCTCCGGTGGGTGCAAACAGCTCAGCTGCCCCCACCCCTCCTGCCCGAGCAGCCTTCACAGGCCTTTCCCATCCACCCCGGGCTCCCCAGGACCCCCGGCTGCCCCCTTGGGACGGGGCCTTCTTCCTGGTCCCCCAAACACACAGGGGGTGTCTGCCAGCTCCAGACAGGACCGCCGGCCATGCTGCGGCCAGCCCAGCCCCCAGGTGCCCCCAAATCAGCCCCCAGCGCCGCCTCGTGCCGCCCGGACAGGTCTCTGCGCGGCCTGGTACACGTGTGGAGCCTGCGGACCCGGAGGACGGTGGCCATGCTGGACGGCCACGGGGGGCAGTGCGTGACTTGGCTGCAGACGCTGCTCCCCGGGCACCAGCTCCTCAGGTGGGTGTCTGTGGCCCCTTCCCACAGGGGGTCCTGGAGGGCGGTGGGGGCCGCGTGGGGCTGGGGTGACGGGGCCTGTCCCCCTCAGGCCCCCGAACCGAGTGGACCAGGGCGGCCTCGATAACGGGGGACAGCAGACACGGGGTCTGCCGGCTGCTCGTCTCTCCCACCCTCCTCCGCCGACCTTGGCCGGGTCCCCTCGCCGCACTGAGCGGCAGCCGTCATGTCCCCCTGCACCCCAGCCCACAGAGGTGGCCGTGACCTGCGCAGGCTGGAGGGCCCCTCGGTCACCTGACAGGGGCGTGGAGGGGCCTGGGGACTGCGGGGGGCCTCATGGGGGAATGGGGCCTGGCAGATGGGGTGCAGTCCCAAAGGGCACCCATGGGCCAGCTGTGTCGAGTGGCTGTGAGGGGCTGGAGGGGGCAGGAGGGGGCTGCACCTGGTGCCGGGGGCCGGGGAGGGGGTGCCGTCTGAGAAGCATGGGGGCTCGGGGTGAGAGAGACTTGGGAGGGGCTGCTGTGCCTTCCTGGGAGGGGCTGCACCCGAGAGCAGGATCTGCAGGGCTGGGCTGCGAGGCCCCCACAGGGGCTTGGGGTGCCCTGGAAAGCATGGGGGCACTCCCCTCCACAGGACCCTCACCCCCAAAGCGGCCTCCCCTGGCCGCATGCCTGCAGGCCCACCTGCCCTTGCCCACAGCTGCCCACGAGGGGGGCTTTGTTGTTTGTCCTTTTATACCTTTTATTGTGAAACGTGGCGCGCTGACGCCAAGTGCAGAGAGCAAATACGTGCAGGTGGCTGGGGGACTTATCACAAAGCAAGCACCTGAGACCCCGTCCCAGGAGCCCCTCATGCTGCCGGCCCCCAGGGGCTCGCCTGGCTGGAGGCAGACCCCTCTCTGCGTCCCCGCTTTGTGCGCCTCTAAAAGGCACGGGCTGGTTGTGTCTGGTTCGTTCTTGGTGTGAACAGACAGAACCACGGGGCACAGACCCCCTTGTGGCTCCCCCAACTTTGGCCTCGGAGACCCCTGGGCGGCACGCGGCCCCCTCAGTTTCTCTTCTGTGTGTGTTCCCGCGGGTGTGCCCCGATGTTTGCCTGTGCACCCTCTCCACCGTCGATGGGCGCGCGGCCGCCTCCCGTGGGACAGGTGGCAGCTCCGGCAGCCTCTCTCCACACGCTTGGCATCTGGCAGCCTCCTCCCTGCAGCTGGTTCCCGGGGCCCAGAGGGTGCAGACGCCCGGCTCAGCCGAGGCCCCGGGCCCCTGGTGCCAGGCTGCACCCCACCGGCCACGGTGCCCGCAGCTCCCCACCGCCTGCCCGTCTGGGCGACGGGCACTTCTCTGCCTCTCCCTGAGGCGGAACCCTTTGTGGTGGGTTTGCTGGCCATTTGGATAAACTCTGTCTTAAATGTCTCGTGCATGTTTTGCCCATTTTCCCATCGGATTGACGGTCTTTTTCTTACTGGTTTATAGGAGTTCTTTCTATATTTTAGAGAAGATAGGTGTTCTTATATCACACATTAGTTCTCAGTGTGGAGACTCGCAGTTTCTCACTCTTGACGGCAGCTTTGATGAACAAGTTATTCCTTTTATTTCCTTTAGACTTTTTATATTGAAATAACACCAGACTTAAAGGACAGTTGCAAAAATAATACAAACCCCATACAGAGAACCCCAACATGTCCCCTTCTGTCCAGATGCCCAGATCCACCAATTTTAGCATTTTGCTACATTTGCTGTATCATCTATCATTTTCTGAACATTCTAGTGTAGGCTGCACACGCCACGCTCCTTGAACACTTAATACCGTCACGCGCATTTCCTAAGAGCAGGGGTGCTCACTCGTGTCACCACCTCAAGTACAGTTGTCAAGTTCAGGAAGTTTAACGTCGATGTGAAGCTTACAGTTGACATTAGTTTGTTCATACGTCCCAGTAGCATCCTTTTGCGCCTTTTCTCCTCCTTTATTAGGTCCCACCCAGGATCGTGTGTTGCATTTGTTACCGCCCCTTTAGCATTCATCACTGCTGTCTTTTTTTCTCTAATTGTGGGAACATATATATCACGATATGGCGGTGCCCTCACCGCTACCCGTTACTAGAACTTTCTCTTTACCCCAGGCAGAAACCCCCCTCCACCCCCTGTGCATTAACCCCCCCCCGCCCCCGGCAGCCTGCACTCTTCATTTCTGTCCCTAAGAGCTTCCTGATTCGTTCTACTGCCCAGTGTCCTTTCCTTTCAACTTCCCTTTAGCATCTCTTGATGAGCTGCTCTAGTAGTGACTAACTCCCTCAGCGTCTGTTTGTCTGGGAATGTCTTTCTCTCTCCCTCATTTTATTTTTTCTTTCAAAGTTTTTATTTAGGCTATAATATTAAGTCAACAGAATAAAAGCATATCACAATTCTTTAGTTTATTTACATAATTGTCATTTTTAAAGTTCTGGGTACAGTCTGTTTTTACTTTTAATTAAAATTTGAATTTAATTTTAAAATTTAATTTTAGATAAGCCAAAAGGTAATTACAATTTCTCAGCCCAACTTACAAAGCATTCCCCAAAAGGTGTTCTCTTGGCCTTTGCATGTTTCTATTTGCAAACTCAATAGTAGAGTCCAGTAAAATCTGACACATTGCCATATCGTAAGGGATTTCAAAATGGAAAAACTTATGCAGTAAATATGTATTAAACTGAAGTGAACTGACAAACAACATTAATTGCACCAGTTCCAACAACCCAATCCTCTGTTGCTTCAGACTTCTGGCCGTGAAATTCAAGGTGGTGAGATCCTTGCAAGATAGAGTAGTGTCCTTTGCAGCAGGACTGCATCGATTTTAGGTCCAATTCCTGGAAAGCTTTTGGTCATCGATTTGGGATAATCAGACGTAGGTCTTGTGGAGAAGCTGTCCCTCATTTTTTTAAAATTAAATTCAGTTTAATTTAATTTAATTTAATTTAATTCACACACCACACAGTCATCCATGGTGTACAATCAGCTGCTCACAGCACCATCGTATAGTTGTGCATCCATCACCCCAATCTATTTTTGAACATTTTCCTTACATCAAAAAGAATTAGAATAAGGAAAAAAAAAGTAAAAAAGAACACCCAAATCACCCCCCCATCCCACCCTATTTTTCATTTAGTTTTTGTCCCCATTTTTCAACTCATCCATCCATACACTGGATAAAGGGGGTGCGATCCACAGGGTTTTCACAATCACAGTCACCCTTATAAGCTACAGTGTTACACAATCGTCTTCAAGAGCCAAGGCTACTGGGTTGGAGTTTGGTAGTTTCAGGTATTTACTTCTAGCTATTCCAATACATTAAAACCTAAAAAGGTTTATTTATATAGTGCATAAGAATGCCCACCAGAGTGATGTCTCGACTCCTTTTGAAATCTCTCAGCCACTGAAGCTTTATTT
The DNA here is from genome assembly GCA_004027775.1 of Bradypus variegatus. Lineage (NCBI taxonomy): Eukaryota > Metazoa > Chordata > Mammalia > Pilosa > Bradypodidae > Bradypus > Bradypus variegatus. Next base: position 53,936 of record PVKY010000269.1, on the reverse strand, counting down.
CTCTTCATTTCACATCCCCCTTTTGGTCAGGAAGATGTTCTCAGTCCCACGATGCTGGCTCTACAGTCCTCCCCGGGAGTCACATCCTCCATCATTTTCAAAAGACGGTTTTGGTGGATATGGAATTCTTGGTTGGCAGTTTTGTCTTTTGTTTGTTTGTTTGTTTGTTCTAATCACCTCAAATACCTCTTCCCACTGCCCTCCTGCCTCCACGGTTTCTGGTGAGAAGTTGGCACTTAACCCCTTGAGGCTTCCTGGACATGGCAGGTTGCTTCTCTCGCGTGGCTCTCAGAATTCTCTCTTTATCTCTGGCATTGGACAGTTTGATCATATGGTCTGTTTGGGTTTATCCTTTTTGGAGTTCACTGAGCGTCTTGTGTATGTACGTTCATGTCTTTTGTTAAGCTGGGGGATTTTTCAGCCATTATTTCTGTGAACACTCCCTCTGCCCCTTTCTTTCCTCCTTCTGGGGTGCTCACAGTGGGTTTAGGGGCACCTGATGTCCCACAGGTTCCTCCGCCATCTTCATCCAAAAGTCACTCACTTTCCGTGAGTCAGATTTGCCTGTCTTTTCCTTTATGGCGGGTGCCTTTTATGTCTTCCAGAAGCTTCACTGTTCTGCCTTTTAGATCCGTGGTCCGTCTGGAATTGACTGCTGATCCGGAGTGAAGGGCCTTAGTTCCCACACGGAATCCCACTGTCTCGGCATCATTTCCTTAAAAGACAGGCTTGCTTCCATCTTCCCTTCCTCTCCCGTCTTTCCCTCCGTTTTATTTCACTAAAGCTGACCAAGGGCAAACACCGTTAAACCAGCTGGCTTTTAACAATGGGGATTTATTAGCCATGAGCTTACAGTCCTGAGGCCGTGAAAATGTCCAAATCAGGGCATCAGCAGGCGGTGCTTTCTCCCTGAAGCCCGGCTGCTGGCGATCCTGGGCTCCTCTGCCACACGGCCGGGCCCATCCCGGGCCTCGCAGCTTCCGGCTTCTGGTAGTGGCTTCCTCTCCGCTTCCGTGGTTTCTCTCAGCCTCTGTGTGTCCTTCTCTCTCAGCTTGTCTTTTACCCTTTTATAAAGGGCTCCAGGGACTAAGACCCCCCTGGGGCAGCCTCAGCTGAAGTAACCGAACCAGAGCGCCCCCCACCATCCACACCCACGGGATGGAATGGCCTTAAGAACAGTTTTCTGGGGTGCTCCCAGCTTCAAACCATCACACACACCCCTTCATGTGCTCACGTCCCTTCGTTTCCCCTCCAGATTCACGGGCATCAGCGTCTGTGGAAGGGGGTGAAGGGAGGGTGCCCGGGTGGTGTGCAGAGAGGGAGTTATACACGGAATAGGTGAAAGACCCCTTAGGGGTTTGACCGAACCCGAACTTACAGGGTTTTAACATATGTGCACAAAGAGGCACGGAGCTGGCCATGTGTGTGCATCTGTGTGACTGTGCCATGCACACACGTGTCCCCTGCTCCTTCTGCTGCCAGGGCCTGGGGCAGCAGCGCCTCGTGGCATTGAGCACACAGCACCCAGCCGTGGCCCCTGGACGTCTCTGTCCACCGCACGAACCAGGATCCCTTGGGGAAGGGGTGATTCTCGGCCCAGACTCCCCGGCTGGGCCAGTGCACCAGGGCACGCTCGAGAACGACGGCCTGTGCCAGCCCAGCTCCCCCTGGCTAGACGGAAGCAACTTGAGTGAGGAAAACAAGTAGGAGAAGCTGGGGTTACAGCCCGTTGGGTAATGCAGGAGCCCCTGAGTCCAGTGGAGGGACGAGGGGAAGCTCATTCCAGGGGGGACAGTGTCTGGTGAGCGTGGGGGGCTGGCAGGCATCTGGGGTGCCTCTGGGCAGCTGCGGCAGGCTTTGGGGTCACCGGACGAGGACAGGGTGTTGGTGTCACATCAGACACCCCCACGCCGCACTGTGAGCCGGGGCCCCTGCCTGAGCATGTCCCCCGTGTCCTGTGTCTTCCCTCCCAGTTGTCCTTGTGGCTGTCCTTTTTGGCATCTGGGAGAACACGTCTCCCCGCCCATCCAGCATGTGTCCCGGCCCTCTCGGTCCCCCGAAACCCCAGTGCATTTTAACCTCGGCTTCACAGCTTCTCCGAGTCGAGCGGAGAGCCTGGTGGGCCCCAAGCTGCCCGGGGTCCCTCTGGGGAGAACAGACGCTGCCACAGCCCTGAGTTTTCCAAGGCCTCACTGTGGCCTGCAGCCTGGTCCTCCATCCATGGAAGCGGTGAGCACTGTGCATGGACGTGTCCTGAGCTCCCCGGCGCTCCCTCAGGCCTCGGCACTGTGCTGTCACGGTCGTCCCTCCGCTCTGGCGATCTGTCCTTCTCTTCCTTGTTCACGTGCCCTCAGCGCTCTCGAGGGTGGCCGCTTGGGCGTTCTGTGGCCTGTGCCCGCTCTAGCTTTGTCTGACGGGCTCCTGGGTGTTTCGGAGGAAAACCACGAGGTCCAGAGCATCTTCGCAGGGTGTGTGTGTCCTCGTCACCCGTCGCCGCTGAGGCCACCGTGACCCTGATCCCAGGGGCGCCGATTCCGCAGTTGGGGGACAGCATGGCCCTTTGTGCCTCCTTTCCCCAGGAGCGTCTGGGCCAGCCCACGCCTGGGAGAGCTGTGTAGACGGCGCAGCCATTTGCTAAACCACCAGGGTCACGACACATGTCTTGGACAAGGTGTCGGAGGTGACGCAGACACCCCGTGTCGCTCTTATTTTCTCTCCCGCTGATTTCCACGTCTGCCAGCGGGTCCGGCCTGCAGCAGCTGAGCCAGTGTCCTGGCGGGGACGGTGCTTTCCTCCTTCCTTCCACCTCCAGTCCCTGGAATTCTGTAAGGAAGTTTTGTGCCTTCCCCCATGTATTTAGGACTTGGTTGTCGATAGGGGCATTTATTTTATCACATTTAATCAAACGCTGTTGAAATTTACTTTCTTGCTCAAGGCGTCCCAGTCTTGGCTGCCAGGAGCTCCTTCCAGAGAGTTCTGGTGTCACTTCAGCACGCCCCATGCTTTAGTTTAATTTCTTAGGCATGTCCTTAATTTTTGGCACTCCAGGATGCTCGGAATTCATCTTGTTTTCCCCGCCCAGCACCCATGCCAGCCATTTCTCTGGAAATCTGGTTCCTTTTATGGGAAAAGCTCAGAGCTCCCAGCCCCTGCTTCCAAGCCCCTCACAGACCCCATGCCCAGGGTCAGTGCTGAGCCCCCCGGCCCCCTTTGTCCAGGGCACGTGCCATCCCGGGCTCCTGACGTTGGGGTAAATTTACGTCATGTTTGCTCTTGGGGGGCTCGGCCCTTTGGGTCTCGCCAAGTACACGGTTGTGCGTCCATCACCCGCCACCCCAGGGCATCCCGTCCATGCCCTCGTGCCCCATGGGGGGTGACCCTCCCAGAGCCCCCAGAGCTCCACCATGCGAGGCTGTGCACGGAACCAGCAGAATGTCACCTCCAGGCCTGGCTTCTTCACTGTGGCCACCACGGGTCAGCAGCTCCCTTCTCGGTGCCGAGTGGCCATCCCCGCACTGACACACCCACAGCTGCCGGCCGGTTCCCCACTGGAGGGCACCCGGGTTCTTTCAGGGTGTGGGCAATGGTGCCTAGAGCTGTTGTAAACGTTCGTGTACGGTCTCCGTGTGAGCAGAGGTTGTCAGTCTGCCTGGGAGCGTCCCTGTGAGGGGCTTGTCCGGAAGGAGGGTGTGCACTTTGGCATGGCCTGCGGGGGCCACGGGGTGGGGGTCTCTGTGGCTGCGTGTCCCTCCGCCCCCTGACCCCTGAGAGTGTCCTGTATTGGCATCTCGGGCACAGACGCCCACGGTCAGCACTGAGTCCAAGAAGCCCTTACTCAGGCATCCAGCACAATGTTCCCCTTCTCTGGGACTCATCCTCCACTCAGGCACAGAGGCCGCCCTCAGCCTGGGCCGGGGGGTGCGGTGGCCCTGGGGGGCGGTGGACGTGGGGGGCAGAGGCCGTGGGAGATGGTGGTCTTGGGGGGCAGTGGCTGTGGGGGTTTGGCCCTGGGGTCGATGGTGGACTGGGGCCTGTGGCGCTGTCCTCCGCGGTCCCGAGCCCCTGGGGCCTCACCGTCTCACTCCCGTTGGCAGCCAGGGCCGTGACCTGCAGCTGTGCCTGTGGGATGTCGCCGAGGGCAGGAACACGCTGCTGGACACCGTAGCCCTCGAGAGCGTGGGCTTCTGCAGGAGCTCTGTCCTGGCCGACGGGCGGCCACGCTGGCTGCTCGCCGTGCCCGGGAAGGACCACGACGAGGTGAGGCCACTCTGCCCGCGGGTGCCCGTCCTCCCCGACCGGGTTTGCTTGGGGCCTGCACTGCTGGGGGGCAGGTCGGGGGTCATCCCAGCAGCCTGGGGCCTGCACCCCTCTCCCAACCACATCCTGTCACCTGAAAGTGGCCCTGTGGTCAGCCTTCCTGCAAGGGGACGACGAGGATGAGGAAGGGCTGGGGGAAACTGAGTCACCAGGGCCGAGGGCTGTGCTGATCGGCTGCTCCGAGCACGTGAGCATGGCTGGGCCAGGGGGACTGGAGGACAGCGGCCCCTGGCCCCCCATATCTGTCTTCCCCTGGGGCCTGCTGGGCATCCTCCGTGGGGCCCCGGCCCGTGTCCTGCCAGCTCTCGGGGGCCCTGCCGGTGGGCGGCGCTGGGCGGGCGGTTCCGCGGGTGCTGAAGGACACGAGGCGCCCCGGGCGCGTGGATCTGCCTGGCCTCTGCCCAAGAAGAGTCATCACTCCTTAGAGCTGCTTCAGCCCATAAATAACGAGACCCAAACAGGCATTTATTTGTTCGTGATTGCGTTTAAATCACCAATTAGGAGCTACATATACTTTTCCTGCTGGCCTGCCAAGAACCTGTTAAGAGTTTTATTAATGTGAAAAGAACAGGGTGCGCCTTCCCCGGGGCAGCTGAGCTTGCTGGGAACCTGGGGGTCGGGGGCTCCCCTGGCAGGGGTTCCTCCCAGCTCCCAGCCCTGCGTTCCGAGGCATGGAGGCCGCCACACCCTCCGCAGGCCACACCCGGCCACAGCCACGGCCACGGGACCTCACAGCCCATGGAGGATGGTGGTTTCCTCGTTCCCACCTGCAGAATCTTCCGGACAGCACCCGGAAAAGTGTTGCTGGCCTATGACAGATGGTGCCTGGGGCTGTACAGACGGGTGCTCATCTCTTCAAGCAGACACGTGACAGACGTACACACGGACAGCTCTTTGTTAAAATACCGGAGAGAGAGGAATGCCACATTGTTTGGCAACTCACTGGCTGGTGGTCACCCAAGACTGCAGACTCTTCTTTCCTCCTTGTCTGCGACTGCCGCTATGAGAGTCACTCCCAGGCTCCCGTTCCTGATGTGAGCTGACGGGTCGCCGGGCACTGCTGGGGCCACAGGCTTTTCCGCAGCAGTGTCTACAGCTCAAGCCGAGAACCATCAGCCCCATGATGCCACCATCGGCTGATCTGCGACTGAGCAAATGTCACCCCAGCCAAAAATGCCAGCGTTGCTGCACCCACGGAGACGGGCCTGGAGGATTCGGTTTTCTCTGTGACCTCCAGGCTGTACTCCGTGGCCGCTGCCTTCTGGTTTTGACTCAGCCTCTTCTTGTGTAGCTTTTCCTTTGGCTGGAGCTTCCCCTGGAGCAGTTTTTCCAGAAAGAGTCCTCGTGTGTCCAAAAGCACTTTGCTTTGCCCACACACCTCCCTCTCTGGGCTTTAAAATCTGAGCTGCACCTTCCTCTGCCCTCGGCGGAGGCCACGGCTTCATTTCCATTCGACATCTAACCTCGTGGTTTCGGAAGCAGAGGCAGCAAAGCGGAGCAACCAAACCGAAGGAAAGAACCAGTCCCACCCGGAGGCTGTCAGAACCTGGGCCCTGGGGTCCCACCTCCTCTCTGGAACTTTCCGGAGCCTCCGCATGCTGCTCCGCAGTCGCACACTGTTCTTCCATGGGGCGGCCTGAGAGCAAGAGCCCCTCCCCTGCGGCTGAGATGCTGTGGGGTGTCCGGTGGGGCCCCTGCCCAGGGAGAACGGCCACGTCCACTGCTCGCAGGGCTGCCCTGAAGTTCAGACGTCTCCAGAGCGGGGGGGCTACGGCCATCTGGGGCCGCGGGGCGGCACGTGGCACTGCGGGGCCTGCTGTCTGTGCTGCCACAGAGCCGCTGGCTGTCCAGGGCCCCCAGACAAGCCCCCGGGAAGCAGACCCAGGCCGGGCTGGAGCGGGGTGCATGGAGACCCGCTGAGTGGGAGCCACGGGCACCCCAAAGTCTCTTGGACGAGGGAACCAGCAGGAGCCGACCTCAGGCAGGGTTAGCCGGGCCTTCCCAGCCACGAGCCCACCTCCCAGGGACTGTGCACGCGGTTAGAGGCTGTGGCTTCCGGGCTCTTCCGGGAGCCCACAGACCCACCCCGGCCCTGGCGGCAGCCCAAGGCACCTTGTTTTCCTCCTGCCAGGTCCGGGTTCTGGAAATGCCGTCCAAGACGCCGGTGTGTGCCCTGCGGACGGAGGCCGGCGCCAGGCCGGGCATGCCCATGAGCCTGTGGCTGTGGCAGGTAGGCTGGGCGAGCGCCGGCCCGCCAGGCTGAGTCACCGTCCAGGGCGGGCAGCACCTCGGGCCCAGGTCACCCCCGAGAGGGAACGGGAGGGGACGGCGTCTCCCCGCAGGCGGCCAGCAGGGCGACAGGCCCCTGCACGCCCGGGGGCTCCACCGGGGGATTAGCCTTGTCACTTCTCTCCCCTCGGATGGGGGTGGGCTTCTCCCCGCGGCCACACTTGGGATTTCTGAGCTGCAGCCTTTTCCTCCTCTCTCCACGGCTCTTGCCTATTAAAGGGATCGGGAGGCGTTTTCTGGGGCTACCAGCAGAAGCTGGGGGGCCAGGGCTCAGGAGGGTGGGTTTGGGCTCCAGGGCCAAGGAGGGGTCCCCCCAGCACCCACGCACCCCCCAGAGGCTCATGATACACCGTCCCCCTCTCAGAGTGACTCTGAGTTAGGGCAGCCAAGCAAGCAGTTGGGTTTGTTCGCTTAGAAGGAATTTGGGGAACTTGAGCCACCAGAACCTTCTCCGGAGCAGAAAGCCGGGGGGAGCAGGTCCAGCCGGGGCCTTGGGCCTCGTGGATGTGGGGGCTTCTGCCGGGACGCCCGGCTGGCTCGGGGGACCTGCGGGGCCAGGGGGGACACCCCGGGGCCAGTGCCCCAAGCTGCTGCCTGGCACCCACACAGCACCCACACACTGGGGCCCCAGCCAGGCTCTGCTCCGCGGGAAACGCCGCTCATTGCGCAATCGTGCAAAAATTCCAGCCAAAAAGTGTGCAGACGCAGGATGTACAAACTTGTTAAGGCGATTAGCACAGTTGACAGAAGGACAAATCGCATTTCGTGAGTCGGTGCAGCCCCACCGCAGAGGCTGTGTGGAAAAGCCGGCGTCAGTTTCCCCGCAAACCAGCAGGTACAGGGACATCGCTGAGTGTGGCAAAGAGACATTTTTTACTTTTATTTTCTCCCTCACAGCAGTGCACTCGGGGCACTGGGATAATTAGTGTGTAAAAGGTCAGGGTCACGGCCGGGCCCCACAGCCGGTCCTTCCGGCTCACCCCCTCCCTGAGGTGGGCGCAGTGAGTCTGGGGGCTCCCAAGTGGCCGCGACACACAGCCGGGGCCCGCTGCCCGCTGTTCACTCTGGCCTGCAGATGGAGGGTCGAGAGAGAAGCAGAAATGGAGCCCGTCGGCGCTGGGGTGGGCCGTCGAGGGGCCGAGGGCGAGGAGGGGGGCTGATACGAGGGTGCGGACGCCAGGGCCCTGGGCACGAGAGCACTGGCTGCCCGCGGACAGTGGCACCGAGCTGGGCGGGCGTGGGGGGCGGCCGGGAAAGCCAGGGGCCTCGGGGGTCCCTGCAGGGCCGGAACTCGGCGAGAGCTTCCTGGGCAGCTCCCTGCAGGGGGATGGACAGGCAGCCTCAGACGCTGGGGATGCAGATGGACGGGTTCTGGGCTCTTCTGTCTGGTCTGACCATGCCTGGATGTGCGGCTGCCTCCTGGAGCTGAGACGTGATGCCTCGGGGTGACTGGGTGGGGGGCCAGGGCCTTGGGGGGTGACACAGCCTGACCTCTTCAGTGTCCTGAGCCGTGCACTCACTGGTGACCGCAGAGGCTGAGGGCGAGCCTGGTGACGTGGAAGGAAGGTTCTGGAATAATTTCCCAGGGTGGGGGACAAGTGCAGATATTTCTGCGAGTCCAGTGACCAAACGTGGGACAAGTAAAGGCAGACGGCGTCGGCAGCACCTTCACCCTCGGGGTGTGGGAGCCACCCCAGCTGCCCTCCAGGGTGCTGTGTCCCTGGGCTCCCCGGCGGCGTTCGGGCCCAAGATGGATGAGTTGTCTGCCCAGGGCTGGGGGCCTCTGACCCCTGCCCTCATCCATCACTGCAGCTTGGGGCCGGCTGGGGTGCGGCTGTCACCCCTCGGACCGCGGCGGGCAGGGGGAGGGACGGGGGCTTCCGTAGCGACGTTGACAAAGCACAGATATTCCGCTTGGCATCCCGGAGACGGGGCCTGTGGCCCTCAGCCCAGCCGTTCCGGACAGGTGACCGGCTGAGCCGTGAGGGGCTGTGGGGTGCGGGGCTCCCAGGAAGGTGGCAGGGGCGTGCGTCTGGGACCCCGGGGGCTGTCGAGCGGCCACTGGGCACAGGGAGGGCCCCTCTTGGAGCTGCAGAGCTTCTGAACTGTCACAGCCGGGCTAAGAGTGAAGTGGGCGGCCCCTGGGCCAGTGCCCCACATCCCAGGGGTCCTCGCACCCCCCAGCAGCCCTGACGCCCTCTGTCCCCGCAGGCCGACACCCGTCTGCTCCTCCTGGCTGGCTATGAGGACGGATCCGTGGCCCTGTGGAGCGTCCCCGAGCGGAGGGCCCTCAGCCGGGCTGCCTGCCACCCGGAGCCCGTCCTTGGCCTTGACTTTGACCCCTGCGGGGCCAGGGGCGTCTCGGGCTCCGCAGGCAAGGCCCTGGCTGTCTGGAACCTGGACGAGCAGCAGGCCCTGAAGGTCAGTGCCCAGACCCCCGCCTCATTTATCCTGCTCTGCACCAACAGTCTGATAGGCTGAAAAAATATTTAGTCATGGAGAGGGGCTGCCGCAGAGCCTGGGCACATTAATCACGCCAGGCGAGGCCGCGGCCGGCGGGAGGACACAGGGCGGCCGCTCTCGCCGTCACGTCCTGTCCGTGCAGAGACGAGGTCCCTGGCCCTGGGCATCCCCAGCTCCACGGTGAAAGCTCAGAGGGATTGGGCAGACGGGGGGCTGATCAATCAAGAGGGGAGCCAATGCGGTAAACGTCCGTGGAGTCACGGCCCCTCGCCCGCCTGGGAAGCCCGTCTTTCAGGAGTGGCGGCAGCGAGCTCTGGGGTGGCGGAGGCCGGGAGAGTGGGTGAGTCCTGGGGTGGGGTGCTGGGGAGCCCTGGGCCTCCATGGGGTGGTGGGGCGCACCCCGGCTTCTCAGGATGGACGAGGAGCCCCTGTTAGCCAGGGGCCGGGACCCCCGTGGGAGCTGTGGTCCCCAAGGTGACCAGAAGGGCAGTAGTGAGCCCAGCCCACAGGGGTTCCCGTTCCCTCCTGCCCCAGGCAGCTTGTCTGGGCACACCTCAGGGTGTCTGGACCCCAGGGCCCCCCCATCGGTTGCAGGGTCCAGGCCTCCCCACATGGCGGGGTCAGCCCTTCCCCACGGCTGGGCTGACCCCAGATGCGTGAGGCCCCGCAGCAGCTGACAGCCCCCAAAGCACGAGGGTGAGTGAGGGTTTCACCCTGGCAGACACAGGGTCCTGCTGTGGGTGCAGCGGGGGCTACCGTGGTGAGGTCACGGGCTGAGGGCAGAGTGAGAGCTTTGGGGGGCTCAGGCACGTGAGCTGGGCAGCAAGGGGTCCCCAGGCCCCTAATGAGAGCTGCCTGTCGAGGGTGGAGGCGGCACCGAGGCCAGTGGGCGCCGGGAAGGACCCTGTGACAGGGGCGTCCAAGCAGGCGGCTGGCGCGGGGAGGGAACCAGGGCTAGGCATGGGGGGCACACTCGCCAGCCGGGCAAGTTGGCTCCCGGGTGATGGGGCGCTCAGCAGCCCCGGCCTCCCCCAGCGTGGGACCCAGGAGGGAGCTCAGGCAGGGTCTCCCCGAGAGGGCCCTGGCCGGGTGGGGACGGCGGAGCCTCTTGGGCCTCCACGGGGACAGGGGTCACCGCGGCCGGCTGGGGGGCGTCTGTGGAAGCCACGAGGCTGAACATGAGCCGCTGGGGGTGCCGAGCCCGGCGAGACCAGGTCAGCCCCCCTACCGCCCGCCATGGGGGTCCCCCGAGCCCCCCTCCATCCCCCCCAGATCTGCCTGCTCCCTCCTGGCTTGTTCAGGAAACAGCTGCCTAGAACTTAAGACTTAAATTTACGGGGAGTGCTCTGCACCGGGGCTGGAGTTCTGCGGTGTTGGCGAGTCTAAAAGCAGGAGGGAAGCCAGAAATCACCCAACCAAGGCGGCTGGCGTGACGGGTGGACACGCAACAAGCGGGGTGGGGGCTCCCCAACAGAGCGGCCCTTCCACGGTGCCTGGGGGACACCCCGAGGCCCTGGAGGCGGCGGCCTGGGTGGGAAGTGTCTGTGGCCACCCCATGCTGATCTGAAAGTGTCCCCGACGTGGAGGGAGGCGGGGGGCCGTGCACCCCTCAGTGCCCTTGGCAGGCCTCGCCCCGCAGTCCAGCGAGCCCCCAGGTGAGTACTGGGCGCCCCGAGTGTGTAATCAGCGCCAGATGGTGGCCGCACATTCCCAACCCTGGAGCTCACGCATGTGCAGTGCCCGGTGACCAGGGACACTTCCGGACAGCTGTGCGTCCCGGGTGGAGTGGCCGGAGCGTGGGGCCTGGGGCCGGCCGGTGGCCACGTCCCTGGGGCTGGTTTCCTGGCCGCCTCGGCCCAGCGGGTGGGCAGACCCGCTGCCCCCCTCCCCGCCGCCTCTGGGAAGGTGATTTATGGCCGCTGGTATTTCAGGCCTGTGGACAGTAACGCAGCTGTCCCTGCGCTCAGCTGGGGCCTCTGGGCATCCCCGTTCCGGGCTGGCCACGCAGAGCAGTGCAGGGCTGGGCTGGGGAGGGTGCAGAGCCCAGGGCAGTGCCAGCGCCTCATGCCCTTGGGCCTCACAGCCGGGCCTCCTCCCGGCTTACAACAAGGAGACTCCAGGACAAGTGCCACCTGCCCGGGGTGGCCCAGCAGAGGGGGGTCTGGGGGCATGCTGTACCAGCACCCCCACCTCGGGCCCCTTCACGCCGGGTGGCACAGCTCTCCTCCGGCCACCAGCCCCAAGGACAGGCCCCGGCTTGCCCTCCCCGGGGACCCCTGGGCTTCAGGGATTGCTCTGTGCTGGTTTCCTGCCGGGTGGGAGGGCCCCGTCCTGGGGGCGGCCCTGCCGTGGCTTGGGGGTGACCCTCCGAGCAGTGATGGGCAGCGATGGGGGGCAGCAAGGCCACGGGGCTGAGGCTCTGGGGGTTCCCAGGAGCCAGTAGTGGCTGTGGATGAGCCCAGAGCTCACACCTGTGAGGTTTAGGGTTGGGGGGTGCCCGGGGCTCACAGTGTGAGGAGTGGGGGGCCCAGGTAGTGGCGAAGCCCCAGAGAGGAGCCCCAGCAGTAGCTAGTTGGCGGGTGTGGGCACCCAGCTCCCGGGCTGCTGGGGACGGAGTGTGCCCGGGCGGCCGGCTCACAGGAGGAGCCAGGAGGGGCGTCCAGGGGAGAAAATTCAGAAGCAAGCACTCCAGGATCCTAAAAAAGGCCCCCCGGGGACGGGACGGGCCTCGTGAATTTGGAGGTGCTCTGGGGTGGGACTGGCACCCCTCGAGCCTGGCGCTGCCCCCGTTTACTGGGACCCTCCTGGCACTCTCCGCGCAGTCACCCCGGGTCCTGACTCCTGCCGTGGCTGCTATGGCGCAGCCCTCTCGGCACCGTCCCCCGTCGTTGCAGGTGGGCGCATCGCCCAGCGCGCTCCTTCAGCCCGGCCACCGCGGGAATGAACGCGCTCGAGGAATCTCACAGCCGGAGGTTTGTCTGTGCAGAGCCAAATGAGCCGAACGCTGATCAGTTTTCCTTCTCTTCCTCTCTGTCCATCATCGTTTTCTTGTCTTATTGCGCTGGCGGGGACGTCAGAGCAGTGCCGACGGGCAGCAGCGCTGTGGCCACGCCCGGCCGGCTGCACAGGGAGAGCTGCGTCTGCTGCGGGGTTTTGGCGGCTTCTCGTCATGTCAGGTTGGGTTCTCCTCCACGCCTAGTGGGGAAAGAGTGACTCACAAATGGGTGTTGGATTTTACCAAATGCTTTTGTGCATCTATCATGACTCCAACCTGTTCATTTAGTTAGTCGTGTTGCTAGATTTTTTTTAACGTCAGAACAACCGTAGGATCCCCGAGTAGCCTGCTCTAGAACATGTCTTTCTCACACGGTCGGCTGCAGGTAGGGTTTGCTCAAGGTGCGTTCTCTGGGTGAGTTTGGGTAGAACGAATCTGTCTGTTGGTTTGTCTTTGTTCAACCCCGTGGAAGGTATTTTCTCTGTGGGGAAGGTTCCAAACTACAGATTCAGTTCCTTTTTTTGGACTAATTTAGATCTCTTGATTTTTCCTTGTCAATTTTAGTACAATATATATATTTTTTTAGGAATTTGTCTGTGGGCATAAAAATCTTTAAGGTATTTTCATAGTCACCTCTTTTTCATTCTTAAGCTTTTTATTTTGAAATAATTTCAAACTCACAGGACAGATGCAAAAATAATGCAAAATCTACACAGAGAGCTCCAAGACAACCCTACCCAGGTACCAAGGTCTGCCAACTTTGCAGTATTTTGCCATGTCATTCTCTCTATCTATCTGTCTGTCTATCTATTTAATTATCTATTTTCTAAGCCCATGAGAGTAGGTTGTACGTATCACACTCCTTGAATGCTCAATACTTCCATCTACATTTCCTAAAAACAAGGAGATCCACTTACGGAACCAACTCGAGTGCAGTGATCAAGTTCAAGAATTTTAACCGACATGGAGTTTACAGTCCAGATTCCCAGTTTTTCACACTTTCCCCTAATAATGTCCTTTGGGCCTTTTCTGCTCCATTTTTAGATCTAGTCCAGAATCATGTTTCATGTTTAATTGCCACTGTCACTGTGGATGCTTTTTAAGGAACTTGTGGAAACATATATTCAACATGACCTTCCCCGATAACAACCTTTTTGGTTGTGTGTGATGGTGTATTTGAAGCACTGTCCTTTTTCATTCCTGATGAGTCTCAAACTTGTCCATCCTTAGAATTTCTGTTTTTTCTGTTTCACTATTTCTGCTCTTATTTTTCTTTTCCTCCCTCTGTGTCCCGGGTCAGTCTGTGGCTCTGACTCAGTTGCACCGTTGAACCTGTGTTTTGCAGCCTCTCTGTCCCCCACGAGCAGCCGAGCCCGTGTGTTCCCAGTGGAAACCCCTGTCCGTGCCCCGTGTGTGTGCAACGTCGTCTTCATCACTCGCATCCTGGCAGCCAACGTTTCCATCTGTTCTCTGGCCACCCTGCTGCTCAGCGATTTCGTTTCCAGGTGTTTGTCCTCTCTCTCCCCGACCACCGTTACCTTCTGGCTTCCGATTTCTAACCAGGTCCGAATGACATCGGGTCTTTGGAGTGGGCCGTGCTGCGTCCAGGTTCAGTTTTCCTAAGAGTCTGCATGTGCTGGAGGAGGTGTGGGTCCCTTGCTCAGCTGCACGGCTGGACACAGATGTGCAAGGGCCAGGCCCCTGGAAGGTGCCGGCAGAACCTCGTGCTGCAGCGTCTCGTTAGTGAGCTCTCCCGTGGCCTGTCCGTTGTAGCTTTACGTGTTCCGAAGCTGGGTTCAAGCACAGGTAGTTTTTGGTTTTTTAATCCTTTTATCCTCAATCTCTCCATGCCCCGAAGCTGCAGATTTGGCAGCACTCATTGCATCTTATCATTGATATCTTGTGCCGTGAATCACGCCGTGTTCCCTGCTCGCTGCGCGCGCCCTGACATCCCAGGGCCTCCTTCTCGAAGCCAGGAAATCTGTCCTCCAGCTGCTCCTTCTGGGTGCCCTGGAAGGACTGCGGGGCCCGCAGCTCTGGGGGCTCCCCGTGTCCTCTGGCACCCCGCTGCTCTGCTTTGTGGGGAGACACCAGCCCCCAGCCCACTGGCCTGCCCTGGGGGAGCCATCCCACCCAAGTCCGGATATATATTCTCTTCGGTTGAGAATGTTTTCTATTTTCCCCTACGACTCCTTTGATCCCCGGGTTCCTTAGAAGTATGTTGTTTAATTTCCAAATATTTGTTGACTTTGTAGGTCTCTTTAATCTAGTTTAATTTAGTTGTCAGTGAACGTACCCTGTATGATTTCAGTATTTAGAAATCTATTGACGTTTCTTTTTTTATTTTTTCCAACCCAACACATGCTGTGTCTCGGTGAACACCCCATCTGCACTTGCCAGGCGGAGGGCCTGCGGGGAATTGGACAGGGTGCTGGGTCGTGCTCAAATCCCCAAAATCCTTGCTGGTTTTTATTGGTCTAGTTTCCTGCCCATTCCTGAGAGAGGGATCTCGCCATCTCTGACCACGTGCGTGGACTTGTCAGTTTCTCCCTTTCACTGTGGCCATTTTGCTTCCTGAATTTGGAAGCCCCGTTGTTAGGTGCATAAACTTGGAGAACGGTTACCTCCTCCCATCGAGCGGCCGTTTCGGCACTACGAAGTCTCCTTCTGTAGCTCGTATAAGACTTTTTGTTTTGATATCCGCTTCTTCCCTTTCTTATGCTTGCTTTGCATGCCGTAGCTTCCTCCATCCTTTTACTTTCAGCCTGTCTCTATCTCTTTACTTATATCTGTCCTTCTATAGTTATATATATTTAAAAAGCTCTTTTGTAGGTGGCATGTAGCTGTGTCTTGCTTTTTGATCCTTTCTGATAATCTCTGCCTTAATTTGGAGTGTTCAGTCTATTTGAATTTCATATAATGATCAATATTTCTGGACTTACATCTACCACCTTGCTATTTGTTTCCCATTTGCACCTTCTGTTTTTTGGTCCCTCTTTTGGCTCCCTTCCTGACTTCTTTTGTGTTGATGAAATATTTATTTTTTAGTATTCTATATCATTCCTTCTCTTGGTTTTTTAGCTACACCTCTTGTCATTTTTGCCCTTAGTGGTTGCTCTCGGGCTAGCAATGCACATCCTGAACTTATCACGGTCTGTTGACATTTCCCTCTTCCCACCTCACGGATGCAGTAACCTTGCATTTGTATAATTTTGTCCCCCCATCTCCCATCCTTTGTGCCACCATTGTCTATACATTATTTCCACACATAAATTCAAGCTTACAATACTACTAGTTTTGCTCTAAAGAATCAATTGTGATTTTTATTTTTAATTTACAAGAAACAGCAAGCATGGTACTTTGTGTTTGCCAGTGTATTTACCATTTCCAGTAGATCTGAGTTTCCATCTGGTATTTCCCTTTAGCCTGAGAATATCCTTTAGCATTTCTTGTAGTGCATGTCTGCATGCAACAAATTCTCTCAGCTTTGGTTTATCTGAAAGAAATCTTTATTTCACCCTTCTTTTTGAAGATTTTTGTCTGCAGAATTTAGGGATGACAGCTTGGGGTTGGTTTGCTTTTCTTTGTGCACATCAGCATCCTTGTTTCATTGTCCTCTGGCTTCCATTGCTCACTCATCAAACATGTTTATCGCTAGTCCCATAGTGATAATGTACCTTCTCCCTCTGGCTGCCTTGAACATGTTCTTTTTATCGTGGTTTTCCGTGGTTTGACCTATCATGGGTTTAGGGTTGTGGGACTGTGTTACCCTGTTTGGGTTTTGCTGAGCTTCTTTAATCTGTAATTTGGTGATTTTCATCAGAATCGGGAAAATCTTCAGGCCTTATTTCTTGAAACCTTTTTTTCTTAATCATTCTTATTTTTTTTTCCTCCTGGGATTCCTAGTTACACAGTTTGATATTGTCCCATAGGGCTTGAGGATTTGTTCATTCTTGTTCAGAGATTTTTCTTTCTCTTCTTCAGATTGGATGTCTGTTGATCCGTCCTCTGCTTCTAACGTTACTAACATTTTTAAAAATAATTTTCTGTCTGCCTGTAAGCCTATGCTGTGAATTTTTTCATTTCCACTCAGTGTGTGCCAGTTCCTTATAATTTTCATTTCTCTGTCAATAATAGTCCCTATCTTTTCACTCAGTAAGAATGTATTTGTGTAATTATTTGGGTCTATTTTCCTTTAATTTTTTGAACATATTGAAATAGCTGGTTTAAGGTCTTTGCTATACACCATCTATGCCGTGTGGGGTCAGTTCCCACTGACTACTTTTTCCTCTGGATTATGGGTCATACATTCCTGCTTCTTTGCACATCTAGTAATCATTTGTGTGCTGGACCTCGTAAATGACACACGGCGGAGACTCTGGATTCTGCTATTTTTCTCTGAAGAGCGTTTACTTTCTGTTGCAGCGGGCAGCTCGCCTTGAACTTCTGTAACTTGGTTTCTTGTTCCGTTGGGACAGGTCTGGGGAAAACCCAAACTAGGCTCCTTATTGTGGAGAGACTCAGCTTCCAAACTCTGCCTTCCTCCAGACCCTCTCAGGCTTGGTTTCTAGCTTCGCCATGATGGGTCGGGCATGACCCTTACCTGTGGCCTCTCAGCCGGTCTTGGGTTGCCTCATGGCCTTTGGGCTCAGCGGGCTGACCCGGAAGCGCTGTGGACCTCGCACGTCCGCTCCACTCCCCGTGGAGCCTTGTGTAGCTCACATTGGCCACGCACGGCCAGCCTTGCTCCCAGGCTCGTGGAGAACCACTCGCACATCTCAGCTCCCCAGCCCTATAGCTCCCTCCATCCCATCGCCCGACTTTGGAATCCAGTCATAAAACCATTGTGTGCATTTCTATTTTTATTACTTTATGCAGAAATGCAAGGGCAAATTAAGAAATTAAGTGTCATATGGGAAAGAAGAGGAGATCGTGTTGGTTTCCTCATTACCTGTGGTGGGGAGGTGGAGAATCCCCCAAGACATATGAGGTCAGCTGTGGGATCTTCCAGCCCCGAAGTGCAAAAGGTGAGAAAATCAGTGAACTTCCCAAACCTCCCATTTCCCTCCTCCTACTGTCCCACATTCCTGTCAGTTACATAACCGGTTCTCCAGCGTAATCCTCAACTGTCTTACATCTAATCCGACAGGAAAGCAGACTCAGCGCTCACTGCCAGGCCGTTCGCTGCGGCTCTCCAGTTATCTGTTACGGGCCCGATTTAATCTCTGAGTCCCTCAAGGAGCACTTATGAGAGCAATTTTCTTCGAGTTCTTACATGTTCAAAAATGTCTGTCTGTTGTTCCTTTCCTTGAGCGACAGTTTGGCTGGCTATAAAATTCCTGCTCCACACGCACCGGCTCAGTCTCGGCAGCTCCCCCCATCTGCTGGCCCAAGGCTGCTGTGGATTTCCTGTGGACGCTGAACTTCACCCTTGCCGCCAACACCACACTCTTCCTGCCTGGCCACTGGAAACTTTTATCTGCCAAGTCTAGGAGTTTTACTAGGGCACATCTTAGCATTGGCCATGCTACGGCCATTCTTTGGATTTGGTTCATGACACTTGAGAACCAAAGAAGAAATTAAAGGAGATTTTCTAAACCAGCAAATGTGTCTTCCATGGCTCTCACGTTCTCTCTGGTGCATTTTAATTCTTTGTTTCCATTTCCTCACCTTTTATCGCTCCTGTCCTCTTTGTCCCTTACTGTCTTTTTAAGTCTCTTGCCCTTGTGTTTCCAATTCGTCTTCATTCCTTTGAGTTTTTTCTTTGAGCTTTGCCGATGCGGTTTCCCCCTTGTGTTTCACTGCTCTGCAGTCTTGTTCTATGGAAGTACTTGCTTTGTTGGGTTTTCTTTGGTTTTGTTAACTCACAGTGGAAATGTTTGGTGATGGTTTCCGGTTGTTTCTGATGCCAGCTGCCAGCTTTCCCGTGTCTTCCCACCTTTCTCCACTTCAGGGCAGGGTCTCAGCTGGACCTGGCATGCCCTGGTTGGAAGCGTTTGGAAATGTGGCGTTTTCAGTTGCCACCGTGAGGGCAAAGCTCCTCTGTCATTTGGTGCCTGTTTTCAGTTGCCATCGTGAATGCAAAGCGCCTCTGTCATGTGGTGCCCGGGGACAGGGCTGCTGGACACGCCGAGGGAGAGGGATGGCTGTGCAGGACCCAGGTCTGCCTCAGACGCCAGGGCAGCAGGGCCCTGAGGAGACCCACTGGCTGCGGCCGTGGGAGGCTCACTGGGGGGTGTGGCAGGTGGGGACGTCCGCATCACCGGCACACAGACCGCGCCGCGCAGGCAGAACTCACCTGTGCGAGTTGGCATCATGCCGCACCCACCCCTCTGCAGAACCCGGCCATGCCCAGGGAAGCTCCTGCGGGAAGGGATTAGGCCTCCCCACAGCCGGGCGAAGCGTGCTCTGCAGCCCCCACGACCTGCCCCTTCCGGTGTGTTCCGCTGGATGCCCGCTCTTGGCAGCCTCCGGAGCCTTTCTTGTCCCAGGGATTTCATACGTCCCTCGAGTTGTGTTGAAGACAGAGCTGGCCTTTCTCAGCTCTGTCCTGGACGGTGGCCAACTCTCTGGAAAGGGCAACTGCCACCTTTGAGGCAACGTCCGGCTGCACATGTGCCTCCCCTGAAGGTGGGGGCTGCCGGCCCCTCCCCAGCCGCAGGCTTTCCTGAGGGCCGGGAGTTCCGTCTTCCATGCCCCCCGCCCTGAGGACCGTCCTCCAACTGGGGGACAGGAATCCCCCTTTGGGCAGGGGAGACCCCACCACACCCCAGGGCTCGGTCGAGGACAGAGGCCAGGCTGCTGGCCGGGGTGGGGTCTGCACTTGGTGCCCGTGGGTGGGGGTGTGGGCTGTGTGGCCCCTGACGCTGCCTCCTGCTGCTCCTGCCCCCCAGTTGTGCAGCACCCACGAGCTCACCAACCCTGGAGTCGCTGACGTCGTCCTCCGGCCGGACTGCAAGCTCCTGGCCACCGCGGGCTGGGACCACCGGGTCCGCGTCTTCCGCTGGAGCACGATGAAGCCGCTGGCAGTGCTGAACTTCCACCGCGCCTCCGTCCACTGCGTGGCCTTCGCCACCAATGGGCTGCTGGCTGCGGGCTCGGGGGACGAGCGCATCAGCGTCTGGGACCTGTACCCCAACACGTGACCACAGGCGGGGGCCGAGGCCACGGGTCCACCTCCCCCAGGCCACGGGTCCACCTCCCCCAGCCCACGGCTCGCCCCCCGCATCTGAGAATCACTTTCCCCCATGGGCTGCACCCGCCATGCGCAGGTGACCCTGACATTTAAAAGGACGCCCGAGCCAGCCCTGCATGGGGAACGCTGCGAGCCCGGCGGCACTGCCAAACCCCTGGGTTTCACAATAAATTCTCAGTTGTGCACCTGCAGGCTCAAACCGGGGGCTCTCCGAGGGGCTCTTGGGGAAGTGGGCCCCGTCCTCACTGCTGGTACTGGACAGGGGGCACCAAGCGGGGGTCCTGGGGCCTCGGGGCGCCACGAACGGGCCTGAGTGTAGCTGCTTGCAGAAGCTGGTGACACATGGGACAGGGCACAGTTAGCGCCTGAGCTCTCAGGGGGGTGAGGCGGAGAAGGGGTGAGGTGAGGGGGCTGAGGTCACATCAGGTGGACAGAGCGTGTCCCAGTGCAGCGGATGAGCCAGACACACGGCTGGTGGCAGGAAACGGTCACGCACTACGCACGCTCTCTGGAGAGGGAAACAACAGGGCAGCCGGGCTCTGCAGGGTGCCAGCTCTGGGCCGGGAGCTGTAAAGGGTTAAACGGGGCAGTGCAGGCCCTTCCCTCGGCGGAGAACACAGTGGGGAACACAGCGGGGGACACAGCGGGGAACACAGCGGAGGACACAGCGGAGGACACACAGCACAAGACGGCATCATACGCACAAAGCAGGCAGCTCGGGGGCCGAGGAATCCAAGCATGAACTGGGTTCCCACCTCACGGGGTTTGCTCTTAACGTGGGGTCAGGACAGGGGGTGCTGGGGCCCTGCAGGTGGATCCCCACAAAGCTGGGGGGCGAACCCCCAGGGTCAGCCTCCAGGCCCCCCAGACCTTGACGAGACCCAGGCCCAGCAGGCCCCAGAGGCGAGGGGCAAAGGGGCCCCACGCAGTGACGTGCCAGCTCACAAGGGCAGCTCCCGGTGTGTCGGGGGCACGGGTGGGAGTGGGTGGGATGGGCTTGGGACTGCGGTGGCCGGAACACACACAGAGCAGGCCACGTGCGTCACAACAGCCACGAAGCAGAGACCGTGGGTTCGGGCTCGGAGCTCAGGGTCAGGAGGGGCCCCGACAGTCTGCCCGAGAGGCTGACAGCACAGACCCGGGAGCGGCCACCACGAGGTGCAGGGAGGAGGTCGGATCCGGCCCCGTGTGCAGTGGAGGAAGGGACGGAGCATGAGCTGATTGGCCCGAAGACCTGGGCACCTGCCCAGGAGGGTGCAGAGGACATGCCCGTCACGGCCACGAGGAGTCCATTGCCGAGAGCCGCTCGGATGTCACTCCTTTCCCTCCATTAGGAGTTACCGTGGGAGCTGCTGCCACCGAGCTGGGGCCCGGGAGGCGGAGGGGACAGCCGGATCCCAGGGTGGATGTGGCCCCAGGACGGATGATGGAGTCCAAGCCATGTCCCGGTGGTCGTAACCAGAGACCCGTGCCGTTTGCGGACATGCGGCTCACGGGCAGCCTGCAGAAGGCCGGCTCAGCCCGCAGGTGCAGAGAGTTCTAGATCTAGCAGGGAAAATGTGGCGTGGGTCACCCCAATAGTCGTGGACCCTCAGTCTCCCAGGTCCCACTGGGGGGACATTTCACCATTGTGCTGCAGTCTTTCCCACAGCCCTCCCCGTGGGACCAGCGTCCTCTCCGGCATGGCCATGTGCTGGGGACAGCCCCACACGGCCGTAGCGTGAGCCCAGAAGGTAGCCCCTTGTCCCCACACGTGGATGCCCGGCTTGGGGGCTGTCCGGCCCCCATGGGCTGGGGGTGGCTGCCCGTGCCCTCTGGAGCCGGGGGTCGAGACCATGCTGATGACGGTGGGGTACACCCAGAGGGACCCCCGGCACGGAGAGGGGTGACGAGGACGGCAATCTCCATTGCACGCTGCAGGGCCACACTCCGCTGCCCACCACAGCGGGGCCACGCTGCAGCCACTCGGTCAGCTCAGCGACAGCCTGCCACGGGGCAGCAGACAGTCAAAGGCAGGCTCCCCACGGGCAGCAAACCTCCGTCCTGTCCCCTGGTCCAGCCACGTGCGTGTCGGATGACCGCTTACCCGGGCCTCACAGTCTCCAGAAAAATGTCTCAGACCATTCCCAGGATCGCCCAGGGGACAGTGACCGGTTCCTGAGACTGGATTGGAGGTGACAGCACAGTGGGCTCAACCCTGCCAGCACCAAACAGCCAACAGCTGGTGGCTACATGTCCCCCCCAAAGCCACCCCAGTCCGTGTGCCCGTGGGGCAGCCTCGTCACATGCAGCGGCGTCCACGGGGCAGTGGGCACACTGTCCTACAACCCAGCCTCGCGTCTCCCGAAGTCCCCACCATGGCCGTCTCTGCCGGACCCGCAGCTCGGGCCCGAGGGCTCGGGTTTGTGCCTGGGCAGACGGTGCCTCTGCCTCTCCTTTCCGGCAGCGTCCTCTGCCCTTCCAGAGTCACGTCGCCCTGTCCTCCAGTGTCACCAGCAAAGCTGCAGAAACCAACGTGGCCAACGGCCATGGGCAGAATGTTCCAGATCAGGGGAGCTGATGGGAGGCAGCGTGCCCGAGATGGGTCGGCTTTTACGACGCGGATTTACTAGCTCACACATTTACCCTCTTGGGGCCATGGAAAATGTCCAAATCAAGGCCGATCGACAGGACAACCCCTTCTCCCCGAGGACTGGCAGCCGGCGACCCTCAGCTCCTCCGTCCTGTGGCACGTGGTGGCAGCTGTCCGTCCTCCTCTCCCGGATTTTGTTACTTCCACCTCCCAGCCTCAGAGGTCTCCTCTCTGAGCTTGTGTGTGTCCTCTCTCAGCTTCTCTGGGTGCTTCTCTCTTTTCTGTGTGTACTTTATCTTCATAAAGGGCTCCAGTGAGAGGACTAAGATGTACCTTGAATTGCAGGGTCACATCTTGAGGGAAACAACCTAACGAAAATGTCCCCCCCACAATGGCATGCACCCACAGGATGGATGAAAAGCACATGGTCTTTTTGGGGTACACACAGCTGCAAACCAGCGTCCACTGCTGCCACAGAAACGTTCTGAGCTGCAGCACGTCCCCACCCCTCGGCTGCCCCCACGGTGCCCAGTGGGGGCCCCAGTGGGCGGCTGTGTGCCTGCAGGAGCTGGGGGTGCACATGGGGGCTGGGTGCACACCAGCTGGGGGGTGTTGGGTGTGCAGGGGGGATGCTGGGATGCACCTGGGGTCAGGGGGGTGCTGGGGGTGCATGTGGGAGCATTTAAGGTCCTGGGCACCTGTTGACCTTTCGCTTTGGCACTGTGTGCTGGGCCCTGCTCCCTCGCATGGCTCTATCGGCCCCCGGGACCCTGGAGCACGTCTGTGGACCCTCTGTAGACGCGGCCGTGTGTTCGTGTCCGTGCGTGCGTCTGCCCCATCCACAGCTGCCCAGCCCCCAGCTGGCAGCACCCCCTGCCTGGCCGCCTCCTTCCCGCCTGGCTCCCCCAGGATCCTGGACCCCAGAAGTGAGGGGCAGAGTCACTGCTCAGGGACCTGGGGGAGCTGGGAAAGCAAGGGGGACACGTGGACAGGCCTCACCCATTGAGCTGCCCATGGGGCTCCCTCGTCTTCCCCCCAGTGGATGATGGCAAAGGGGAGCCAGGGGCTCTGGCTGAGGGGGAACACCAGGATGGGGTGCGGGGCCGGCCAGCTCTGGGGGTGCCCCTGCCTGGACGCACGCGGCTCTAAGACCCAGGTGACGTGTGCAGTTCTAGCTAGTTGAGTGTGAAGCTTTTCCTAAGAACCCCGAGGGATGTTTTCCTTTGTGCAAACAGCTCCTTTGTGCAGAGGGCGCTGGGCGGCCTCTTGGCAGACGCAGGCGGGAGGCACCCGGCGGCACGTCACTCGCGGGGGCGCGGGCACACACCGTGCTGCCGCGCCGGGGCTCCCCAAACCTGCTGGGCTCCCCGAACCGTCCCCGGGAGTCTCCACGCCCGGTCTGGGCACCCACTGCTGCCCCTCGGCACATCTGCCACGCTCGGGGAGGGGAGCAGGGGACAGGCTGGCGGCCCTGACAGCGCGTGCATCCCCGGGGCCCTCACGTGGGGTGCCACTGGCACCCACCCTGCCCAGCTGGGGACAGTCGGAGAATCTGCCCAGCTGGGGGGCTGGGGGGTTGGAAGAGTCCACGCTCAGGATGGGCTCTGGGAGGGGTGCAGGGGGACCCCTGCGGTCCAGGAGGTGCCCTCGGCCTCGGGCTCCCCAGAAAGCAGGTCTCACCATGTTGGGGTCCCAGCTGATGCCGGGCCATTCCCCTACCCCATGGCGGGCCCAGCACCCCTCCTGCATGCCCAGCCCCTCCAGCCCCCGGGTGCACCCCCAGCACCCCTCGGCCCCCACATGCAAACTCAGCAACCCCGGCTGCCCTGTGTATCCCCACATGCACCCCCAGTCCCCTCCTGCACACCTATAACCTCCAGCTCCAATGTGCACCCCCTGACCCCCCATGCACATCTAGCACCCCTGACCCAGGTGTACACCCAGCACCCCTGTTTGGTTTGCAGACTCGCCCTGGTGGCACTTGCCCTGCTCCAGGGGCCAAGCTGAGTCCTGGCTGAGCCCTGACGCCCCCAAGCCCTTTAGGAAGCAGCCCTGGGTCCTGCCTTAAGGGATGGCTGGTTGGGGTCATGGCAGACGGGGGGAGCCTCCAGCTAAGGCCAAAGGTGAAGCCAGGTCACAGCCGAGGGGAGCACCACCGAAGGCCCAGGGCCCTGTCCACCATGCCGACCACTCGGCCACTCAGGCGGCTGAGCCCAGCACGGCACACGAACGGGCAAAGCTGAAGAATCCGAGGAGTTAGCGCCGTGTTTAGAGGGCAAGGACAACTGGAGATGCCCACTTTTTATTGTTCTTCTTTTTTCCAGCTCTGGGGGGTTAAGAGGCTTAGTTGTTTGGCTGCATCTCGTCGGCGGCTCCCCGCTGGTGCCCTAACAAACTGTTCACCCAGCGCATGGTGGCGAGAGCCCCCATCTTCCCGGGCCTGCGGATGGTGGGGTTGGGGGCTCCACATGGCAATGGCTGGAACCGGGGAGCCCATCTCAGACGAGAGGGGCTGGCAGCTCCGGGCTGTGGGGCACGGCCACGGCAAGGCGGGGAGCTGGGAATTTGCAGCCGCGTCCCCAAACCCGGCTTGTCCTTGTTTCTCGTTGTGTAGCGAGGAGTCTGCACAGGTAACTGAGACCCCAGGGGCAGCAGGCACAGAGCTCGGAGCCGGAGACATCGTCAGACGCCACCGAGCATCCTTGGGCGGTGGCCCTGACCGTGCACCACGTCCCTCCCTTGGCATCCGGCCGAGGAGCGAAATGCCATCAATGAGGCTTCCGAGGGAAAGGACCGCAGTGGGGATTTCCTGTCCACTCCAAACCCAGACTCGGGATGACGCCGAGTCCCAGAAACCGACGTGAGCGCGAGGGACGGGGCTGGGGCTCGGAGGGCTTCGGCACGACAAGAAATCGTGTTATGAAGCGGCTCGGGTGGTGCCAGGGAAAAGCTCAGAGGCCCCAGATTCGACACCCCTTAGGAAAATCTGGTCAAAAGGCTGAACCTGAGAGGGGGTTGCAAACACACCCTAAAGAAGATGGAGAAAAAAGCAGAGAATTTAAAGCCATTGTTTCATGCTTTTAGAACCAGCTTTAGTGACTCTTTCTAATCCGTGTGTGCCCTTCCTGAGATGCTTAAATCGTTTTCAGGCCGGGTGTGCTCGGCTTGCAGTTTTCGATAACTACCCACAAGTGTTTTTAATAAGTTTGCAATCAGTGTTTAAATGTTGGGAGGAATTTACTTTGTCATATCCATAAATTTTTATTAATTAGCCGAACTCATTTGCGTGTGACTATGTAGAGAATTATTTTACTTATTTATTTATACCCGCTTTTGTCTGCCAAGCTGTGATGACAAATACCGCCCAGGGAGCTGGCTTAAGCAATGTTTTACTGGCTCACCATTTCGGGGGCCGAAAGCCTAAAATCAGGGTGTCGGTGAGAACGAGGTTTCTCCCCGAAGTCTGCTCACCACCGAGTTTGGGGCGCCGTGTACCCCATCCTGCAGCTGGCTCTCTCTCCTGCTTTCCGCCGACGTCCAGCTTCTCACGAGGCCTCTTCTGACCATGTCCGGATTTCTTCTGCTCACGACGTCCTCTGACATGGACAAAGACTGGGCAACGCCGGAAGGAAAAATCACATCTTCCAAGGGTCCTTTTTACCACAGGTTCACAGCAATTGCAAAACCCTGTCTTTCTTTGGGGTGCATCGGTCAGTTTCCCGCAGCGTACAGGGTTTTCATCCTGGGGACGCATCGGGACACTGGCATGCTTCAGTTCAGAAATTCCAAACATAAAGCAAAGGGAAAAACCCAACACAGACACACACACCCCACTGTGTACTGCTGGCTCAAAATCAGCGACCCAAAGGAAGAGAAGTGAAGCCAAGAAAGTAGATGTTCCTCTCACCTCTTTTTAAAAACTGGAATGTGCAGCTTTGCTAAGAAGTAGGAGTTTTAAAGCACTTCTCCAGCACTTGGTGACACTGAAGAGAGGAGAACGGAAAGAAGGGGCCCGGAGTCCTCTCTGCTAATGGAGCCCCTAATCCCCACTGGGGACCCCCAAAAGGAGGGAGAGCTTGACCCCTGGGGCTGGGAAGGGCCACCCCTGCCCTCGATCTCTCCCAAGACAAGGACGAAGCAGGGGGGCACTGAGCCATTTTAATAAAACCCATATTTTTCTCAGGTCCCTGACCCCTCTCCGTGTCGTTATCAGCAGGGTGACTATTTGCGTAGATGTGGCTGCTTCCGGGCTTGGCTCGGGCCCGACGGCCGCCCTCGCTCGCCTGGTGAGCCGTGAGGATGGGGGGCCGTGGCTGCCTGGCCCAGGAACCCCCCACCCCAGGCTCTGCCTGCTGTCACAGCAGGAGGGGAGCGGGCGGCCACACCCGCGGCACGTGTGCTGCGTGACAAGCCCACAGAAGAAGCCGTCCTGGGGCTAGAAAACCTGTTCTGGAATAAAATCCAGGTTCAGAAATAGGAAAATAAAATGCTGAGAGGAACCGAGAGGAGGGGGAGACGGGGGTAGAGGGGGTATCGGGGAGGGGGACCCTGACGTGACACTCAGAGATGGCCCCGGGGTCTGAGACCCGAGCAGTGTGTCACCGTTCTGCAAGGAGAGCTTGCACACCCCAAAGATGGCAGCCACGTGCCAAGTGCTGCACCCCGTCCGGAGCCCACGGGCCTCCCGGGAGAAAACGTGCCCACTAGACGGAGACACCCCTGGATGAGGGACGGGCCCCAACTTCAGGGAGCCTGTAAGCTGGGGGTGGGCGTGTGGAGCGTGCCTCTCGGGACACAGTGGCGACGGGCTGCCCGCTTTGCCAGCTCGTGCCCGGCAGCCGGTAAGGGACGCAGCCCCGACCCTGCCCGTGACAACGCGGAGGACAGCGGAGGGGCTGCTGCCACAGCCTGCACGTCCCCCCCACAGCGGCTTCAGCGGTTCCGCTTTGCTGCTCCCCACGTGCAGAGCCGCCAGCTGCTGGGGAGAAGCTGCACCTTCAAAGCTTCCTCTCCCGGACCCATCTGGCTGGAAGCCATGCGACGAGCGAAGAGGGAATCAAATCCAAGGCGAGTGTGTGCATGTGTGTGTGTGTGTGTGAAACGCACACAAGGTACAAGGTGGCACCAGGGACAAAACGCCAGCCTGGCCTCCCGGGGCTGAGGCTTCCTGGCCTGCCCTCTCCTCGCCTCATCCTGGCCTCGGGGGTGCAGGGGTAACTGGACGTGGCGGCCATGCCTTCCGCCATGGGGGTTCAGGGAGGGATGAGACAGGCACACCCCATGTCTCCAAGTGCAGAGGCCCAGTTCTGCACATAGGGGACCCCTGGAGACACACAACCCGGAAAAACAAGGGTCCTACTCCCCAGAGCCCCCCAAGTCTATGGGGCTTCTCGGCACCCTGGCGCTGGGGAAACTGAGGCACGGCGTTCCCACATGTCCCACGAGCTTTCTGAAGAGGCGGCAGGGCAGCTCCTCCCAGCCCCCAGTCTCAGCTCCAGGGAGTGCCCCCTGGAATCGTGGCTTTTCGTCCATGGGATGCTGAGTTTCTAGAAAAATCCCTCCGTCTGGCTGCTCGGTGGCCCTGGCCACATGGAATTCTCTTGGGCACTTGGATTTGCATCCGTGTGGAGTGTGTGCCCTGCCCTGTCTCTGCTGTCATCATAAAGGCAGCTCCAGGGATGACACAGGCACAGCAGTGCCCCCTCCTGCCCCACACAGTCACTCACCACCCCAGCCAGGCTCCCCTCGGCGTGACCAGCTTCTCCAGAAGGGCCCGTCCCTGTTTGCCAGGCATTGGCAGTGCCACGAAGCCGTGCAGTGCTGCCCGCTTCACCCCAGAAAGGAGCAAGTGCAGGGCTCAGCCGAGCAGCCAGCTGGTGGTCAGTCCCCCGAAAACCCTGACGCTGGCTGTCAAGACACCCAAGCAGCCGTTCAGGGCTCCCCAAAGCCTTTCTGGGAGCCGGAGGAGCTGCATGATCGAGAAGGGCCCTGGAGCTGAGGCTTTCCCGGCTCCAAAACAGGGAGTGGGGCTGTGGTGGGACAGCGTGAAACGGAGGACACGGACAGGGCCCACATGCCCTCCGCTTCCATGTTGGGCCTCACTTATTTCTGGAGTCGGGGTCCCAGGGGTAGAAGAACCCAAAGTTCCCTTCCAGCTGCAGCTCTGAGCTGTGGTCCCCCAGGGCCAGGTTGTCCCCAGAGCTGTGGCCACTGGACACCGAGAGAAGCTGAGCTGGGCACCTGCAGAAAGGGGCCTGGGACACCCCCACAGCTGGGGCTACAGAGAAGTTTCCAGAACAGCCATTTCACAGGGAAGCTGGGGCCCACCCTGAACTGGCCACACTAGGGGACTCTTGTTTGGGGACGAGCACGAGTGGTGGCCTGAAAACTGGAGATGTAAGTGGGGGCTGCACTGTCCTGGGCTGTCCCCTGCCCTTGCTGGGGCTGAAATGGGGGTGACTGTGGTACCCACTTCTTGGTTGTGGGGTCAGGGTTAAAGGAGGGCCTCCGGGAGGAAGCGGGCACCATGTGGCAGCAAACACCCTAAAACAAGCTTCACGGGGTGCGGGAGCTCAGGGCAGCAAGACAGAGAGCCGAGGGCTGAGCAACATGGCATGGGGGACCCCTCGAAGTCCACGTGGGGCAGCTGCATTCCCCAAAAGGCCACAAACAGGCCAGCTCATCACAGGGACATGGGGAGAAGAAGGGTGACGACTCCCCAGGCACAGCACCCAAGGGCCCAGAGTGGGGCTGGCAGAGAACCAAATGTTCAGTGCTATTTGATTTGAATTAATTACACCGTAAATGCCAGAGGTCACCCCAGCCTCTTTCCAGGGAGCATCTGGCCACTGGCAAACAGACGTGGCTGTGGCGTGGCCACCTGCGTCCCCAGAAGACAACTTGGAGATTTCTGGGAAGCTCCATCCACGAAAGGGCCCCACGTGTGAGAGCGTGTGGGAAGCTCCTCTCCACGCACTCAATCACACTTCCCCGATACAGAAGTGCCCTCTCGACGTGGTGACATCGAAGAACAAGGAGGACAATGAAGAGGAACGAGGGACGATGGCGGTCGTGATGAGAATACCCAAGGAGGTGGGAGAGAAAGTGTCCACGCCACCCACATGGGCGAGAGGCCACGGACAGCGGCTGGCGAGCGTGGCTTGGAGTCAGGGCAAAGGCTCACCAGCGAAATGCCGGGGAAGGACCCACAGGAAGTAAAAGAAAACCCACCTGGGGGAGGGCACGAGGAAACACGGGGTCTTGGGTACCCCCAGGGGCCCCCAGAAGCTGCCACGGAACCAGCCGGGTGTCAGTGGGCCACGGAGCTCTCGGATGAAAACAGAACCACGTAAAAAGAAACAGGAAAGGAAAATAAACCCAACTGGCCACGTACTGGCCGGCAGGGCAGGTCTTCATTTTGATTCTGATGGGCGGGGTGGAGGTGGTTGTGTCCCCAAGCCCTTCCTCTCACCGTGACCCTTCCTCCCTCCGTTGACAAACACTGCAGGGAACACGTTTAGTTCAGAGGAGAGTTCCCTCGGTGTGGCTTTGCACAAAACAAAAGCGGACGTCTCCCTAACTGCGGTCCTCTCCGCTGTGGCCCTGGTGCCAGAGTGCAGGACGGCCGTGTCCCTTTAGGACACAGAGGCCCAGGGACTCGGGAACGTCCTTGGAGGGCACCCGGCGCCTGCAGGGAAAGCTGGGTCTCTGGTAGGAAGCCCTGATCCCTGCAGACCCAGAGGGGACCCATCTTCTGGGGAGCCCCTGAGGGCCGGGACCAGGGCACCCAGGCCAGCGCTGCAGGCCTGCACCCACGAGGGGGAGCCCCAAGCCGGGCGGCTGACCGCTCGCAGGGACAGCCCGGAGGGCAGGCTGCAGTGCCTTGGCCACTTGCGCTTCCCGTGGTCTGTGTCCGAGTTTGCAGCCTTGACAGGGGCCGGCTGTCAGCTCTTCCGGCCGGAGCTCAGGAAGGGACGGATCAAAGGGCCGCTCGGGCCCCAGCCCTGGTGTTGGGTTCGTGGGAGCGGCCCCGTGGCCACCTGGCCGGGGAAAAAGCGCTTCGCAGACAGCTTTCGGGATGACTCACGGCTGCTGTCATCGTGCCCCTTGTCCAGGCCACTCCGTGGGGGCACGGACAGCGAGTAAAGTCAACAAACAGGGGAAGCACAGGCTGTGCCAATGCTGGGAGCGCGGGCTCGCTGGAGAGAACGGGTGGGTGCCCCTCTTCCCGGCACAAGGGCCCCCCAGCAGTGCCCCAGCGTGACCCTCAGTGTCCGCTTCCCTGGAAAACCACGGCAGCCAGGCAGCGTCCTCAAAGCCGGCCGGCCAGGGGCGCGGGCCGAGGCTCTGGGGGAGGAACCACTCACTGAAGGTGTGACACACTGAAGCAAAAGGTCGGGGGGCCACACGCCAGGGGCTGGGAGCCTGTCTACCACCTGGAACTGACAGCCTGGGGAAGGCTGGGTGACTCCAGAGGGTGGAACTGGGGTGGTGGGGCATAAGGAGGTTGGGAACATGGAGAGGGACCAGGGTGCCCCACACCCCTGCTGCGCGGAGGTCCCCATCTGCTGAGAAGACCCCTAAGTCCCGGACTCAACCCCCGAAACCTCCAACCCCCATCCCAATGGGGCGCAAATAAGTGTACACAGGAGGCAACTTCCAAAAAAGGCGAAACCGTTTATCGCGTCGGCGCCGGCGCGGTATCTACACTATCTACACTATCTACAACACTGTCTACACCGCCTGCAGACGGCGCTCGCGGGCCGCGGACGC
This sequence comes from Bradypus variegatus, assembly GCA_004027775.1. Taxonomy (NCBI): domain Eukaryota; kingdom Metazoa; phylum Chordata; class Mammalia; order Pilosa; family Bradypodidae; genus Bradypus; species Bradypus variegatus. The sequence goes on along the minus strand of PVKY010000269.1, from coordinate 23,333 downwards.
TGCAGCTACCGGCCGGGCCGGGGGCGACGACGCGGTCTCGGGGAGAACAATAAATAGCGCTTCCTTCCGCCGGCGCCCGCGCGCTTTGGCACTGTCGGGCGCGCCCCCCGCGGCTGTGCGGGGCTGTGCGGGGCTGTGCGGGGCCGGGAGGCGTGGCTGGGCGGCCCCGTCTATTATCTGGGGCAGTAGTCGTAGGACCCGGGGGGCGCGCCCCCGGCCGACGAGTACATGTTGGCGGCGGCGGCGGCGGCTGCGGCGGCGGCGGCGGCTGCGGCGGGACTGACGGCCGCGTGGTGGTGCGCGTGCGAGTGCGCGTGCGGGTGGAAGCCGTGGCCGCGCAGGCCGGGCAGCGGGTACGGCGCCGGGCGGCTCTTGGCGCCGAGGTAGTGGTCGTAGGCGGTCGCGGGGTACTTGTAGGGGTGATGGTGCAGCGGCTCCGACGCGCCCGGCGCCTCCAGGCGCAGCTCGGGGTGCGGGGGGCTGGGCCGGCCCCCGGGCGCGCCGGGCAGCGCGACGAGGCCCCCGGATCCGCCAGCGCCGGGCAGCGCGGGGCTCAGCACCCGCGCCAGCAGCTGCGGGTGGGGCGCGGCGTCTCCCAGCACGGCCGGGCCGCCCGCGTCGCGTTCGAATTCTCGCCGGGTCTCGGCCGCGTCTGCGAGGAGGGCCGAGGGGTGAGCGCGCTCGGGGGTTCCCTGGCCCCCTGCGCCCCGAACCTCCCGGGAGCCCGCGGCCGCCGGCCCCCCGGGCCCTCCCCAAGGGCCCCGCGCCTCTCCGCGGGCGGGCGGGCGGGCCGGGCGGGCGAGTGCGCGCTTGCCCGCCGCCAGCGGCCGTTGTGCAACCGGCGCGAAGGCCTCGAGCACCCTGGGGCGCAGGCGAGGCCCGGCGCGCGCCGGCCCGCGACCCGTATCCCACGAGCGCGGCCCTACCTTTCTCGGCGCCGTTGGGCTGCGTGGGGGAGGCCACGGGGTTCCGCGAGCGCGCGAAGGCGCCCAGGAGCGGCAGCGCGCCGGGCCGGTGGTTCCGGGGCCTGCGGGAGGGAGGCGGGCGGCGGGTGAGGGCGGCGCCCCGGGCCGTGCGCTGGCGCGCTCGCCGCCTCCTCGGCGGACACTCACCACTCCTCGGGGTCGCAGTCCCGGAAGCCTTTGGCGAAGGGGTTGCTGGCGATCTTGAGCTGCGTGATCTGCAGGGGAGGAGCGTGAGCCAGCGCGCTCCGCACCCAGCCCTGCCCCCACGGAGCCTGTGCCTCTCTCCCGCAGCAGAGGCCCTGGGGAGCCCCCTTTACCACCCCAGGCGGAGAAGAAGATGGAGCCCCCGCGTCCCCGGGCAGGGCCGGGAAAGTGCTCCCTGCGCCGGGTGTGGGGAGCGCACGCGCGCCCCGGGGATCTGGGCAAACCGCGGATCGGGCCCCTGATGGGGAGTTTCCGGAATGGTTTGGAAAACAAACTTTCAGGCCGCAGTGACACTTGCCGCTGAAGAGGTCAAACTGATAAGCGGCCCGACGGCGGGAGCCGCGGGAGGGGTCGGGTCCCAGCGCCCCAGGCCCTCCGGGGTTGGGGCCGCGGGGACCCACAGCCGTCCGCTGCAAGTCGCCGGCGCCCTGGGCGGCCCTGCGGGCTGCGCCGCCTGCCCGGGAGCGGGGGATCCTTAGCCGCTGCCCCGGCGGGCGCCCGGGGCCTTCCCGCGGGCCTCACCCGATGATTCTGATAGGCGGTGACCGCCGTGAAGCGCGTCTCCTCGAACACGAAGGTTTTGAAATTCTCCTCCGCGTATTTCTCACTGTCCTTGCGCGGGTCCACGTACACCACGTGGAAGCGGGGCTGGTATCTGTGCATGGAGTTGAGGATGATCTGGAAGGCAAGGCCGGCGGCTCAGCTCCTGCAGCGGGGTCCCGACCGAGCCCCCGCGACGGGGAGGGTGGCTGAGAATTGCGGGGAGACCCGAGGCCCCCGGCGAGATCTGCAGGGGGTGGCCGGGGCTGCCGGGGCCGGAGACCTCCCAGCCCGGGTTCTGGATTCCACCAGCCTCCTGCTCCCCGCTCCACAGCCCCGTCCTTGCCAGTTTAAGAAAACCTCCAGCGAAGGCTCAGGAGTGATGGCGAGGGAGGAGGGCGGCCCCCTGCTCCCCGCCCGCGGCCCCGCAGGCCAGCACCACGGAAGCCCCAGTCCCAAAGGGGCCGTCTCCCCAGCCCCCGCAGACCCGGGCCGGGCTCTCCCCTGCTTCCGGCGCCTGAGCTCTGCCTGGAGCGGCGGCGGCTCGGGGGACAGCCCGCGGGGCCTGGGGACGGGGGTCCCTCACGTGGCCATTGTCGTCCAGCAGGTTGTTGGTGAGCTTGAGCTTGTCAAAGGACACGATCTGCTTCATCCACTGTGCGCCCTTGGCCGGCGAGTCGGGGTGGTAGTGCACGCGGCCCGGCGTGGCGGGGTCCGCCTTCCCAGCCACCAGCCACGAAGAGCTGTGGAAGGCATACCTGGGGGTGCCCGGGCGGGGCTGTCAGGCTGCAGGGCAGCTGCGCCGACAGGGCCTTGCTCCTTACAGCGAGTGAGCCCCGAAAGTGCTTTTGATGAGCGGCCCTGCCCAGGGGGGTGGGTGGGGAATGGTTTAAGAGGGGAAAATAAAAACGGGGACCCCTTACCCACCCCCAATACACAAAACAGGAGGGAGGCGGGACTCTGGGGGCTGGGGGCGCAGGCCAGGCCCCCGGCGCAAGCCGCATTTCGCCGCACGCGGGTCGGCCCGGCTCTCCTGGGTCTCCCCGCCGGCCGCCTCCAGGAGCTGCCCGGCCCGGCCGTGAGCCCGGATTCGGCCGCGCCGTCGGCCTGGGGCGCAGGGGCGGGCCGCGCTCGCTTTATTAATTGCTGTTAATTGTCCGGGCTGCCGAGGCCCGCCCTGCATAATCTCTCCGCCCGCCACCCCACCTTTCCTGCCCGGCTGGGGCGCGGCCTTCCCCGAGGAAGGGGGAAGGGGCTGCGGCGAGCACCCGCTGGGTGGGTGAGGGAGACATGGAGCAAGACGGCGCTGGGGCTGGGGGCCGCGGGGGCCTCTGCAGCCTCCGCAGGGTTCTGCTGGGAGCTCCAGAGCTGTGGGGGACTGGGGGCGGCTGGGCACAGGTGCCTGGGACGCTGAGGGACTGGTAGGCTGAGAGTGGTCAGCAAGCGGGTCCCCCAGGCACAGGCCCGAGGGACACCCCCCGGGCGCCCGCCGCTCACCGGTAGCGCTTGTCGTCCACGGGCACGAAATCCATAAGGAGCATGTAATCAGCCATAGGGTCCATACCAAACAGCTTTACTTGGAATGTGGGGAACATGCGCCTGGGGGACCGGGGGGCTCGGGTCACCTCGGGCAGGGGCGCCGAGAGCAGGGCCACCCACCCAGGCCCCCCGACCCGGAAAGCGGGAGGCAACACAAAGGGCGTCCTCCGTCTTCCCCACCCCGGATCCCTCTGTCTCCTCCACCCTTGGCTCAGCTGCTCCCTGCCCGACACGCAGGAGAGTGGCGCCCGCAGCCCCCTTCTCCTGAACCCCAGCCTCAGACCCCACAGCTGCTTTTGCCACTTTTGCCTGTGTAGACACACCCTAGCCCTGGCCTGTTCCCCCCACGGCCGGAACTAGGCCAGCAGGGGCTCCCAGGACACGGTCCCCCGGCTTCAGGGCCCTTGGCGGAGCTGTCCCCCAGCTCGGCCTCAGCCGCTCCCGGCTCCAACGAAGTGAAAGCGGGGTGGGCTGGGGGATTCCGGGGAGGCCGCCTCTCGGGCCGGGGCCCCAGCTCTCCAGCCAGGCCGAGGCCTCGGAGCCCCCAACTTCACTCGACAAGCAGGCCCTGCCTTTCCACCCGCCCTGGAGACCCCCTCTCTCCACAGGGACACTCGCGAGCTCCACTTCCTGCACCCGTGACCCTAGGCCGTGCCCTCATGGTCCCCTAAATCTCCCCTTCCTCTGGGGCCTGGCTCTGAGTCTGGAGATCCCCCACCGGGCCCTTGAAAGGCCGTCCCGCAACCCCGCGATGGCCACTGGCCCTCTCCTGACAGCACAGCAGGAGCCGGACATGGGCTCTGGTAGGCGACAAGCCACAGAGCCCCTGCAGATGCCCAGGAGCTGACCCTCAGGGGCAGCTTCCTGCCACCCCCCACCCAAAGCCCCTGCGGGTGCCGGGTGCTGCCGAACGTCCACCTTGGGGTGAGGCTGGGCAGCCACCAGCGGCCTTGCTGGGCTCAAGACAAGCAGGCTGTTGTCCTAGGAGGAAGGTGCCACAGGCCACGGGCCCTCTCTCCTGCCTGGGGGCCCAGGGACAGCGAGGAGCGCCTGGAGAAAACCTGCGGAGCCACAGCCAAGCACTGGCCCTGGGCTCCCCAAGGAGGACGGCCCAAGTGGGAAACAGAAACCGCCGGCAGCTCTGCAAACAGGCCCTGGCTCTCCTAGGCCGAGCGGGCCCGGGGAGCTGCGGCTCCGTGTGTACTTAGACACAGCCCGGCACCGGCCTTTGTCTGCTGGTCAAATCGTTGGCATCGCCAAACTTGTTCCCCTTCTCTCTCAGCCCTTAAAACAAACACAGGCCCATTCGAAGGCGGCGCAGAGCCCTGGGCTGAGCCAGGCCCAGCCATCGCCGGAAACGTAGGCCGTGGAGAGCCATTGGCCACCACCGCCACTCGGGGTGCCCTGTTTGCAAGGGTCTGAGTTCACCCCTAAAGTCATCTGCATGGTTGCCCCCTCTTGATTTTGCCCAGGTGACTGAACTCAGGAATCCACACCCAGGAAAATTCCTTGGAGATGGGCCCATGGCGGGCCGGCTTCCTCCCCCGGCCCCAGCTTCCCAGCAGCCGGGGACGCCGGCGCTGCCCCCCGTCGCCGGAGCCGGGATCGCGGTGGGGGCAGCGAGGCCGCGAGTAGGGAGGGGATCCCCACGCAGGTGCCCGGGGTGCGCTCCGCGCCGGCCTCCCCGGCTCCCCTCCGCGTGAGCGTCCCGGGCGCAGGGTGGCGGGGCTGGGGGCGCGCTGACCTGCCGGCCTTGGTGACGATCATCTCGGTGCCCAGCTGGTTAAACTCGTCCCACAGCGCCTTCATCTCCAGCTGCACGCTCACGCTGGCCACCTTGGCGTTCTTCTTCACCGGCGCCTTGGCGGCGGCCGCGCAGCCGGTCCCGGGGCCCTCGGGCTCGGCGCTGGCGGCGGCGGCGGCGGCGGCCCCGGCCCCCGCGGCGGGCGCGAACGGGTAGGCGTGCGGCGGCGGCGGCGGCAGGGGGCCCGGGGCGCCGGGGGTGGCGGCTGCGGCGCACGGGTCGTAGCGCGGCGGCGGGGGCTCACGCGGCCCGTAGGGGTCGGCGCCCGGCGACGCGGCGCCCGGGAAGCCCCCCGCGGCCCCCAGGCTGCTCAGGCTGCTGGCCGTGAAGGCTGCAACGTCGCAGAAGTGCGAGAGCTGCGTGAGCCACGGGCTGGACACGGCGGAGATCATGGCCCGCGGGGCGCCGCCGAGGTGAGCGCTGCCCCGCGCCGCGCGGGCCCGAGTGCCGGGGCGCCGCGCTCGCCGCGCCCCCCGGGCCGCCCCCACCGCGGGCCGGCCCTGAGGAGCGCCCCGCCCCGCCCCGCCCCGCTCACCCCCCACCCCCAGCCCGGCCGAGACAATGGGCGCCCGCCCCTCCCCCGGCCCCGCCCGGCCCCCCGACCGCCCGGACCGGCTCCCCGGAGCGCGCGCCCCCGGCCCCCTCGCGCGCCCCGCGCGCTCTTCTCCCCGAGGGGTCCCCCCTACACCTTTGTCTTCCTCGTTTAAGTTTTCCCTCCCCGCCGCCTCCCCTGCACCCATTCGCTCCCCAGCTTCTCTGCATTTCTGCTCGCTTTTCCTTCCGCCTCTTGCCCCTTTTTCCTGTTATGTTCCCTCTCCTCTCTCTCTGCACTTTATTTTTCATCGTTGTCTCTCTGTTTTCCGCTCTGCCTTTCCTTCTTTATTTCCGTATGTCTTTGTCTCTTTTTTTTTTTCCAGGATTTTCCCTCATTTTTTAAAAAATAAAAATAAAAGCTAAAGTCTTGCCCCGGCTTTCTTTTTCTTGGACCAATCTCTGGCCTGAATTTGCCTTTATTCTCTTCCCTTTCGTTGGGGCTCTTCTGATCTCGCTTTTGTCTGGCCTCCATTTGGTTTCTTTTCCTTCTCCTTTCCTTATTTTCTCTCCTCTACTCCTTTCCTTTTCCTCACGGCCGCTGCCACCCGCCGCCTTCTCCGTCTCCCGCGTCCCCGACTCGCGCTCTCCTCTCCAAGCTCGCCGCCACCTCTGCTCTCCTCCCGGCTTCCCCTCGCCCTCTTCCCGGGCTGCCTCCAGGCCCCGGAAGGACTGCCTGCCCTTGCTCGCTGCCCCAGCAGGGCCGGTGAGACCCCCGAGCGCCCCCCGTCCCGCCCCGCGGGGCTCTCTCCATCCACTCCGCACCGGGGCCCCCCGTGGCTGCAGCGACGGCGGTCCTGGTGGGCCGGTTGGTGTAGATGCAGCCAGGAGGCTCGGCTCACCTTCCATGTCCCGGGTGACGGTGCTGAAGTGCATCCCGGACGGGGAGCCTGGCGGGCGGCACGCTCAGCGGCCTGGGCTGCCAGCAGAGAGGCGACGCTGAAGGCGCCAGCCCGGGGAGACAGCGGGCTGCGCACGGCCATAGGCCCCTAGCGCCGGGGACGCGTCCGAGTGCAGCACCCAGCGGCACAGCGCTGGGCTCAGCCCTCGGGCCGGGGGCGGGGGTCCCGCGGTGCTACTCATGCACACCGGCCCCCGGCCCCAGGTATCCCTGTGTCCCAGCTCGGGGCCTGCAGGCTGGAGCGCCCCCAGAGAGCGGCCCCTTCTGCGTCCCCAGCCCTCTGCACCCAGCACCCCTCGAACATCCCCTGGCCAAGCTGCCACCCGCCCCAGGCTGGGGCCTCCCTGTCCAGTGAAGCCACCGTCAGCTCCTGCAGCCCCTGCCCCTGCCCGCGGCCTCTCCCGCCGCCGCCCCTGCACCTGGGTGAGGAGGCAGCCCCGGACCCGCGTCGTCCGATCCTCCTCTGCCCAGCAAACGCCCCCCAACCCCCTCGGGGCCCTGCGCTCGGCTCCCGGTCACCGCCAGCGACCCTGAGCCCAGGGACGCCGCCCAGGCCGCAGCCGCCCCGGGAGCCCGCGCGTCACGCGCCCCGGCGCGCACCGCCCGCCCCTGGCCGGGACGCTTATACATCCGGAGGGTGGGCACTGCCCGCTGCTCCGACCTCCCGCACCGGCCGGGCGCAGGGAGGGCCGGGGGCGGGGCCTGGGCCGGCGGAGGGAGCCGAGGACACGTCGGAGAAGCTCAGGCCGCAGGGCCTGTGGGAAGGCCCTGCTGCCAGGGGCCAGGCCTCGAGGCCCCTGGGAGCCGGGGAGGCTGGGGCCTGACTTGGCCAGCACGTCCCCCACCCACTGGGCTCCCCTGCCCAGCTCAGTGCATCCATGGCCTGCTTGTCCCGTGTCCTGCAGCCTTCGTGGCACTGCACTGGGGCCCTGGCCACGGCTCTGCCCCCACCTGGGGTCTCCCAGGGGCTGTACCACCCACAGCCTCAGAGAGCTTGCTGGCTAGGAGGCTGGGAAAGGCCTAGGAATTGGTGCCCAGTGGAGTGAGCCGGCAGGCGGAAAGGGATTGCTCCCCAAATCAGGGCCCGAGGTCCAGAAGGGGGTGTGAGGCCTCCTGCCAGAACAGCAAGGTATCTGGGGTGTCCTATGGGACCGCATGTGCACCCCCTCTCCAGGGCTGCGCTTTGGCTTTGCAGACTGAGTGGGGAGAGGGGAGCTGTTTGTCTGCCAGGAAGTGCCCCTGAGCCAGGTCCAGAGAGGAGTGGGGTGCAGGCCCCAGCTGGGCTCCAGGCCCTTTCCCCTCTTCATGAGGAGACTGATCCCTTGATGGGAGGGGAAAGCCTGGCTGGGTGGTGAGGGGAGTCGGGGGGCAGTTGGGGCGTGTGGCCCCACTAAGGACCAGCCCAGCGTGGCGGCGTCCCCAGGATGCCCAGGCTGGTGGCCCCACACGGGCGGCCCTGGACCCTGCAGGCTGGGGAGGCATTGGGGGTGGGGCTCCAGCGTGTGGCTGTTTTATTTGTCTGCGTGTGGGGGGTGCCCCCCATGTGTCCTGGTCACCCAAAGTGGAGCCTTCCTTGTGGCTGGATGCACACCCGAGGGCCACGGGCGGTTGCAGAACAGCCAGTGAGGCCGGCACCGAGGAGGGAGAAGTGAAAGTGAAAAACTCCGGGCTATGTGGGGAAGCGGGGTGAGCCTCTGGAGGCGGCACCCGTCTTGAGGTGCTCCTGTCCTCCCCGTCTGCGGTGGGCGCAGGGGAGCTGCGCCCTTCCCCCAGCCCCCACTTCCCTTTAACCCCTTCGTTCCAGAGCTGCAAGGCTGCTGGAGCATGGTGTTCTCAGACAGGATGGGGGGGATCCCGATTTCCTAAAGGGGCGCTGGGAAGACGCCTGGGACCCCACCCAGCCCGCGCCGTCGGCCGGGCGGGCCTCGCCCCATCCGCTGCTGCTCCTCACACGCGCGACTGCGGAACCTGCGACCCCGCTGCTCAACGCCCGGGCGCCGCAGGAGCTCTCGGCGGAAAGCGTGAGGCCGCCGGAGTCTCCAGCCACGGGAAGCCCCTGCCTCCACAGCCTACCCGGGCCTGCGCCCCTCCGACACTCCCTCCCTCCTCGGGCGCCCGGTCCGCAGCCCCCCGCGCTCCGCGCCGCCCGCCGCCGCCCCACTCTCGGTGCCTGTCCACAGCCCAGTGGCAGCGCGCCCACAGCGTGGCCCCGCGCCGCGCACACCCCGGCCCGGACGCGGACGCAGCGCCTGGGCAGCCCCCGCGGCCCCGCGCCTCCGCCGCCGCCGCCGCAGGGAGCCGGCCGGCCTCCCTCACCTGCACCCCTTCCGCCTCGCTCCCCCTGCCGGCCGCGCCTCCAGCCCCGCGAGGTAGGAGGCCGGGCCCAGCGCCGCCGGTGCAGCCCGGAGCGCGGGGCGCACGCGGGTCGGGGGCTGCTCCGGCTCTGGCTGCCTTGGGTTGGGGCCTGGGCCGCGCAGGGTGCTCTTCTGGGGACGGCGGGGACGCATTAGGCGACGCAGCCGGGTGCGCCGCGGGGTCTCCCCAGCTCGCTGAGGGGTGAGGTCGGTGATGAGCCCATTTTACAGGCCCTAAAAGCGGGGCTCGGGTTGGACTCGCCATCGGTAGGGAAGGGGTAGGGACAGAAGACGCCCGAGGGCAGGAGGGAGGGATGGAGCTGCGCGCCACGGCCTTTGCCTCTCTCTTTAGCTTGTCCGCAGGGTCCCGCATGGGCAGCCCGGGGAGCCCGGCGCGCCCCAGCGCCTTCGGGGATTCGCCAGAAGCAAGCCTTAATTTCGGATGTGTTCTTCCCAGTGCGCGCGGCAGCCCCTGGAGAGATTTGGCTGCACTGCAGCCCGCCCAGGTTTGCCTGCCCTGGGCGCACGCGGAGCGGGAGGCCGCCCGACGCGCTCCCGCACGCCCACTCCCCACTCACATCCACGGGCCGCGCCCACCGCTCAGAATTCACCCGGCACCCGCCGCTTGGTCCCAAGCCCCGGCAGGATCCGCGCACCCTCGCGCGTCTCCCGCGTTCCGGGAGAGGACACGCGCTCGACTCGCGCCCCCAACGGGGGTCCCAGGCCCTTTAGGACAAATGCGCACCAAGATGGGTCCGTGCGCGCAGCCCACTCGGCGCCGGCACCTCTTGGAGCGCACGGGCACGTCGGGGCGGGTGGGGGGACAGCCTCCTGGGGAACCGGAGCACACAGCTGGGCGGATTCGGCCGCGCTCGGCAAAGCGCAGAGAGAAGAACAGAGCGGAGCCGGGGCTTCAATTGACCCATTTAATTCCTTTCGTGGTTGATGAGCCTGGAACCGCCTCCTGCGTCTGCGTGGACGCGGCCTCCGCGGTCTCCGAGGAAGCCCCGTCGCTGCAGCCCGCACCCTGCTTGTGCCGCCGGGCAGCGGCTCCCTCCCGGGTCCCCACCGCCCGGGAGGCTGGGTCTGCGCGCTTGGAGCGGACGGGGGCCGGGCCGACCTTCGCGGGAACCGGGAGAGGCGGCGCGCCAGGCCCCTCCGTCCTCCTTTCCCTTCTGCATCCCCCATCTCTGCTCCCGGCCCGTGGCAGGCGCCTCGTGCAACGACCCGGGCCCTCGGTAGCGCCCCTTGGCTTCTCCGTCCAGGGTGCCCGCGTGGATGGAGGCCGCCGGAGACCTGGAGGCAGGCGGTGGCGGGCGCCGGGCTGTGGTCCCTGGTGGCTGGGAACGCATAGGCCTGCTTCCCCCACTGGGTCCCCAGGCTCTGAGGAGGGAGCTCGGTTCCGGGGATGACCACTGGGTGGCAAAGCCGGGGGAGAGAGGGAAGGTGTGTGCCAAGTGCCCGCCCTGGGGGTGGGGGGTGCTCCCTGCACCCTGGATGATGTGGAGAAAAAGCGGGGAACCCCCAGGGCAGATCTCCCCAACCCACCTCCAGGGAGACTGCAGGCTGCAGGGGAGGCAGGAGGCAGCCCCTTCTCCCCGGCTCCCCTCAGGGCTCCACCTTCCTTTCCCCCACCTGCCACCTGTCCCTGCCGTGGCCCTGGCTGTTCTCTCCTTGCCAGCCTCTTCTCCCCCAGCCCAGCTCACCCTCCTTGGGGCTGGTGTTGGGACTTTACCCAAACTAGTACCCGGGAGTCCCAGGCTTGTGGGGTGCCACGAGGGGTGCCTCGGTGAACCTGGCTGGGAAGACATGAGGAAGGCCTTGGCAGAGCCTGGGACTTGGAGACAGCCTGACCTGATGGGTGCATGAGGACAACCTGGGGGACACTGGGTGTGGGGGTGTGGGGGGACAGCCGAGGGTGGCCAGGGAACGGTGGGCTCCTCACCCCACCCAGGACAGTTCCTGGAGCTCCTGCTCGCATTCCTCTGCCCCTCCCCATGTCCCCATCTCAGAGTCCCAGCGCCTGCCCACCCTGGGGGCCCTGTGACCGCAGGATGAACAAAGAGGGAAACTGAGGCCTGGAGCCGGCTGGAGACTAGGAGTGTGGCAGGGCCGGGAGAAGAGAAGGCAGGACAGAGGCACACACTGTGGGGGCGCCCACCTCTTCCGAGCTGGGGGTGTGGTAGGTCCAGGGGCCGCACAGCCGCACACAGCTGGCCCCCCACATCCCCTCTTCTGGGGCCCCCTGCCCCCCGCCCCGTGGGTGCTGTCTTCTGGGCCGCGTGCCCAGGAGGACAGATGGGGGAGATGGGGAGAGGGCTGGCTTGGCCGGATGGGGCTGTCAAGCCAGGGCTGGGTGACGGCACCCCCTGCCCCCTGCCCCCCACCGGGCACAGGGGCCCCCTGCAGGCTGGAAGTTCCCACAAACTCCAGAACAAACAAACAAACAGACAGACTGATGGACAGCCAGGTCCTGGGACCCCTCTCTGGTTTCTGAGCCTGTTGATTTAGCTGCCCACTTGGTGGGGGGACCCCGCCTCATGGGGAGGCCCCGTCCATCTGTTCGGCTGTCTTCTGGCAGCTCTGGCCATGCTTGGCCCTTGTACTGCGGGTGCCGGCTGAGGTGGGCTCACAGGTGACCTGGACACAGGCCCGGGGGTGGGGGTGGGGAGGAGGCACCCTGGGGAAACCAGCCCCCCGCCAACCCCTCCCTCCCCTCTGTGGCCAGGCCAGGGGGACACATGCCTCATGGGCCCTGAGATGTGTGGCCGGGGGTGAGCAGTCACACACACACACCGTGAGCAGCCACATCACACTCGGTGGTCAGCACAGCTCTCCTCAGGGTCACCGAGAAGAAAGCCGCCGTCCTTTCAGCAGCTCCGGGGACCTTAGATGTCCTTGGCCCCAAAGAGGCCCTGGTAGAGGCTGCACGATGAAGGAAGAGTTCTGTCTTTCTGTCCAGCCTTCCGGGTGCTTCCGCGAAGGCATCGTGCTCAGACTTGAGGCCCTGGGGGAGAAGGTCCAGTCAGCCCGGCCGATGGGCTGGACACTGAGACACGGAGAGTCATCTGAGATGGGCCTGATCCATGGAACCTTCCGGCATGCTCACCTGGGTGGCTGCGGGCTTGCCCACCCTGCCCCCTGAATCTGCTTTGGGGGCGACTGGCCAGGAGGCGCTGAGGAGTGAGGGACAAGGACAAGGCTGGGCCATGATGCACGACGACGGTGTCCGAGCTAGAGGCCTCGGCACTTCCGGGCGCGCTTTCTGGGGGTGCACGCGGTGGCTTTGCCATCACTGCAGTGTCAACCTCGGAATTTTCATCAAATAATCAAGCTAGAAATTAAGCTCGGGCTGTCTTTGTCGTGACAGCCAAGCACGGCTGCAGCGGAGCGCTCTCTGCTCAACGGGCCCCCGACGCCCCACAGCAGCCACTCTGAGGGACACGTCCAGTGCTTCTGGCCAGCACTCGGGGCCCCTGCCCTCTGCCTGTGGGGGCCCCTGCTGGGGCTCGGGGTGGCTGTGTGGTCTGAGCTGGGGGTCTGGGCGTTAGTGTCACGCCAGTCTGTGTCCGGAACATGCTTCCGCCTCTCCAAAGCCTCAGTGTTTCTGTCTGGTCCCCCCCAAATCCCAGCTGGTCCCCCCAGCACTTCTGCTCCACGGTGGCACTCCCTGAGTTATGGAAGCAGGGGTCCTGGCTGTGCCCCCCAAAAGCCCAAAGAGGAGACCCAGAGGAGGATGCCTGGTCAGGAGCCCCTCAGGCTCCCCGACAGGGCCCAACCCAGCCTCAGTTTCCCTGGTCTGGGAGGGCACCCCAGCTCCAGCCCCACCCCCGCCCCGACAAATCCCTTCCGGTCTCCAAGTCTCTGCTCGAACCAGGTTGGAATTTCTCAAAAGCAAACAAACAGGCGAGCTCAGCGTTGCGGTTTTCGGAGCTCAGATTCCTGCCGGTCTGTCTGAGCCTGTGTAGGGCCCGGCCCGGCCGTCCCATCGCGCGCCCCTGGCCACCCGGCAGCCGGACCCTGCACGAGGGGCCCCCGGCCGAGGAGTGGACGGAGCGCTGGAGCGCCAGGGTCAGAGTGGGCCGCGGACAGGGGACCCCGCAGCGGGGCAGGGGGTGGTGGGGACAGGAAGGGGAGGTGACCTTGGCAAGGCCGTGGGGGGCACGTGGGAACGGGTGGGTGGGAGAGCTGGCGGGGGGGGGCAGAGGGCACCCCGAGGGGTGGGCCAGAATGGGAGGGAGGGCTGGGCTGGGGGCTCTCGCCAGGTGGTCTTAATCTCCTCAGTGAAATAGGAGTCCTGGGGGTGGGGGGCTGGCCGGGGGAGGACGGGGGAGCCAGAGACAGCTGTGGCAGAGGTGGATGGGCCCATCAGCCGGGGAGGCCCCAGCCTGGGAGCCCCAGCCCGCCGACTGGCTCCCGCGTCCATCCCCAGGACGTGGCCCTTCCCTGAGATGTCCCCTGCTCTGCCCTTGGCCACCTCCCTCCGGCCGAGGTAGCTCCCAGGGCTGAGAGGTTCTGGAGAGGGTCCCTGTGGGTCACTGCACCCTCCCTGCTGTCCGAGAGGCCGGAGGTGGCTGGGTGGGGCCAGGGCAGGGCCTCCTTGTCCTCTGTACCCCCGGAACCCCCCACTAAGCCATTGGCAGTGGGAGGGGGAGCCTAGTTGGGTTGGACCCAGCCAGGCCTTCTCCACCACCCAGGGGCCCGGGGCAGCCGGGAGACGCCGGCGGCTGTGGTCCTGCTACGTGGGTGCTTGGCACCAGCTGTGCCTGGTGGACGGACAGACAGAAGCCCCAGGGCTCCCTCTGGGGTGTCTGCCAGCACCACGTGCTCCCGGTGGCCCCCACCTACCAGGCAGGGGCGGGGGCGGGCGCCGGGCTGTCTCGGGCTTTGCTGGGAACCACCAGGGCCTGGGGCCGCTGGGATCATTCAAGGTGCCCACTGCAGCCTGGGGAAACTGAGGCAGGCCCTCCACTTCCCCTGGCACAGCCAACATGGAGTGGGTGGGGGACAGCACCTGGGTCTCCCTGGGGACAGCCCACCCTGGCCCCCTGCTCATAGTCCCCCTGGTCAGGGCCAACTTTCTGCACTGCTCACCTGCCAGGGTCCTGGCCCATCCCCTTGAAGGCTCACAGCAGGCAGCACCTGGGCCCATGAGCGGGAGGTGGGGGGAAAGCCCTGGGCCTGGGAGTAGCTCCCCACATGGCTTCGGTCCATAACCCCCACCCCCATCCACCTACTCTGCACCGTCTGAGGCAGGGTGACTAGTAGCCACTCTCACTTTAGTATGAATTTTGGCACTCAGCTTCTTTCCCAGCATCTTGCTGAGAGCAACCTGTCTTCACTTGGGGAGAGAAGATAAAGCACAGGGTTATCTGCAAACGTCTGCAGCGGATGCAGAGCAGGTCTAAGAGAAGAAAGTTCTGGAAAATGAAGACACGCTTGCTTGGGGAGGAGCGCAGACACAGCGGACGCCTCCTCCTCGAGGGTGGGGTGGAGGGCCCCGAGCTGCAGGAACTGAACCTGGGGGTGCATGACCCTGACGTCTTCCTACTTGGCTTCCTGGGACAGAGGCCGCTTCGGACACACGGTGTGAATCTGGTTTTTGAGCCGGCGTTGGCGTTGGCACAGGGCTTAGCGATCCCTGAACCGGGCGCAGTGGACTTCAGGGGGTAGCTTACCGGCTCACAGGCCCTGCAGGGGGCCCGGATCTGCTGGCAACGAGAAACCACCGTTTTGTGGGATGAGTGACAGGGCAGAGGCCCGAGGCTGCAGCAGGCACCCAGGGGTAAGGAGAGGAGAAAGGATAAATGAGTGAGCCCCTGGCACATGCTAGGAGCTTACACCTATTGTGTATTTGCACCCCAAAACTAGCCATGGCTGTTGTTTAGATGTTGCCCTCTTGGGAGGGAGCTTCACCTCCTTTGTCTCACGTCAGCTACCTCTCCTAACCTGTCCCTCGCGTTCCCGGGTGACTCCAAACAGGTGCCCAGGCCCCAGCAGCGCCCCCTGCCCCCAGCCTGAACCTGGAGTGGGCAGCCAGGATCGAGTGTTGGATTTCGGACAGGGGACCTCCCACCTGGTGGCCACTGACACCTGGGCCAGCCCCACCCAGCCAGCCAGGGCAAAAGGTGTGTGAACAGCCCACAGGGGCTGGGCCGGGGGAGACCGAGGCACCGAGCGGGGAAGGCTGTGGGTGGCCGTGGGGGGTCCGGATGACCGGGGGGAGGTCCCAGCCCATGCCCTGCCTACCATGGCTACCCGCCCGGGCAGCTGACGGCCATTTCCTCGGTGCCCCCATCCCAAGGAGCGACATGGAGCTGCAAAACAAACAGGCCGCTGCTCCCGCGGCCGCCGGCTGGTGATGGATGGCCGGGGATGCTGGCCGCGCTGAAGGACGCCTGCCCGTCACGGCCGGGGCCTCCAAGGCCTTCCTCACCCCCGCGTGGGGTGTGTGCATGTGTGAGCTCGGTGGAGATGGGGTCCGGGACCCCTGGGCTCAGGGCAGGGTGGGCACCCCCAGAGCGGGCACTGCTTGGACACAGGCCAGGGCCCAGGGTCTCCGGGACCCGCGCTGAGCCGCCTCCAGGAAAGCTCCGGAATCTTCTGCCTGTCGACCCAGCTCCAGCCTTCACTGCAGGCCCCTCTGTCTGTCCAACAGATCCTGGGTTTGTCACTGCACAGAGGAGCAGATGGGCAGACCAAGGCTTGGGAAGGAATATTGAGGAAGGGGACCAGGGCCGGGTTGGGGAGGGGGCTGCCCGTGACCACAGGGCCGCCCCCACGGCAGTCTCCAACCCACGCTGAGCTCACAGCCTTCCTTCCGGCCCTCGCCTGCTGGCCACCTGTTGGGGACCCCCAGCCCCCCAGTGCCAGCCCACCCAGCTGCGGCCCAGACCTCTGACCCTCTGTCTGGCCAAGAGGAAGCTTTGGAGACCCCCATTTCCTGACCCTCCGAGCAGGCCAGGGCCTCTGAGGCCTTGGCGCGGAGGGAGCACACTTCCCTCCAGACCCCGTCCCCCCCACAGCCGTGCCCTTTGCTCCTCCACCCCCAGGCCCATGGCCCCACAGTCCTCCAGCTGCGTGTTTCCTGGTGGGGTAAAGCCAGGGTCCCCGGGGAGGCCCTCGAGAGGGGCACAGCCAGGCTGAGTGAGGCCGAGACGGCCCTGCCCATCCTGGGGTCTGAGGGGGTCCCCCAGCAGGTGGAGCCGAGGGTCTGGGGTCCGGCCCGGGCTGGCAGAATTGGGGGCAGCACCCAGTCCCCCAGGGGCCAGGAAGGGGCCCCGCGGTGGCGTCCGAGGAGCCGTTTCCTCCCCGGGAACATCCTGTCAGGACGAGGGAGGACTCTGCAAGCAGGAGGGGTGGGCTCGGGGGGAGGTCACAGCCTTCACCCTCAGAATGGGTGGCCGCCCCCAGGCTGGGGTGTCTTCCAGTGCCCGCGGCTCACTTGGCTGGGCCCAGGCCGCCTGACGTTTCCAGAACTCTCCATGGCTGGGTGCTCGGATCCCACGGGATCCCCCCTAATCTCCCACCCAGCGCGTGACTGACAGAAGGACAAGAGACCAAGGAGAGGC
The DNA here is from genome assembly GCA_004027775.1 of Bradypus variegatus. NCBI lineage: Eukaryota > Metazoa > Chordata > Mammalia > Pilosa > Bradypodidae > Bradypus > Bradypus variegatus. Next base: position 6,864 of record PVKY010000269.1, on the reverse strand, counting down.
CCCCACTGACGGCAGGCAGGGCCAGCAGCCCCCCCAGCCTGCTCCCCACCCCGCTGTCCTAAATATAACCGGGGCAGACGCAAGCCGGGAATAGAGACCTCTGTCATTCCCCGGCAGGTGGTGGTGGGAGGACGGTCAGCGGGGTGGCAGGGGGTGCTGCCAGGACGCAGCCAGACACCGATCATGTGACTGTCCGCGTGTCCTCTCAGGACAGCTGGGTGCTGGGGCGGCCCGCACCCTGCGTCTGAGCTGGCCCCCAGGGCCTCCACCCCAGTCCACAACCCCTGCCCTCCAGCCTCGTGGCTGCTCTGAGCTAACCACCAGCCAGACGGGCTGAACTTGACTCCCAGGCCAGCAGGGGGGGCTCCCACGGCAACCCCGGGACCCCCTTCCCAAAGTCACCTCCTGACCTGATGGTGTGGGAGTGCCCTGGAACCCCACGTTGCCGGGGGCAGGGCTGTGGAGAGGTGGGGGACACCCAGCCTCCCTCCCAGCTCCCACCCTGATCTGTCTGCAAGGCCCAGCGCCGATCCCCCACTGCTGGGCGCGTGTCCTGGGGCATCCGTCCTTCCACCGTGCCTGGATGTGGGCCTCACTGCCCGGCCCCCCTCCCTGCTAGGGGCCAGGCCTTGTCGTGCCGCAAGGAAACTGCTGAGCCCGGAATCTGCAAGGACACTGCAAGACGCCGGGCAGTCCCGAGGGAGGTGGCTCCTTCGTCATTTTTATCTGTGGTCATCACAGTTACTTTAATCCAAATCCAGTAGCTTCTCCCTTGCTTGGCTGATGTCACGTGCAAAGGGCCTGGGGCAGCAGCGGCCGGCCGGGATGCACTTCGGGGTGACAGGCTGGATTTGTTCAAGGACCATCTGGGCGAGCCCCTGGGGCCTGGCCTGACCCCCTGTGGGCAGGGGCCAGTTGAGGAGGGCAGGGGAGGGCTCTTACCGGCCCCCATGAAAGCTGACAGGTCGCAGGCCTGCAGCGACCCCAGCCCCCATGGCAGTGTTTGTTGATTGACTATGCGCGAATTCTCCCAGCACCTCCTGGGACGGGATACAGGGACTCACCACCGGAAGGGACGCGGAGGGGCAGGGCCACAGCTCCCTGATCTGGTCTGCGTCGGACGTGGGCACAGGCTGCAGCTTGGGCCTGTTTGTTCTTCGTCTTGTTTTTCTGGTTTGGGGCCTGGGTGCCTGAGCAGGGCCAGGGGCCTGGGAGCGGGTGAGCGGCTGGGAGAGAGGCCCTGGCGCAGGTGGGCGGTGAGCCCGGGGGCCTCCCTCCCACCTCCCTGACCACACACCTGCCCTCACCTGGGGACAGGTGGGTGAGCTCTCCTGGTTCCGGGGTGCAGAGGGCAAGATCCAAGGCCCCAGCCCGTCTGCCTCCACCCTCGGGCCGGGTCGCAAGCCCGGAGGGGACCCGGGGTGCAGCCAGGTGGGGTTCTGCAGCCGGAGTGGCAGGGATGGAGGAAACAGCTCTTGGTGGGCTCTGCAGGGGTAGCAGGGACCCCCAGCAGCCGAGATTTGAGGCTCTGGGTATGTCAGGCTCTGGGGGGGCAACCCACACACCATGTGGCCTCCTTCACCCTCCGTTTAAGCCGGGCTCCTCTGCTCCCCTCTTGCAGACTCCAGGGCCATGGTGGGAGGCCGTGGGTGTCTTCTTGTACTGTCATCTTCCCTTCTCCCAGCCAGATATTCCTGGGGGAAACTGAGGCCCAAAGAATGGAAGGGAACGCTGAGATTCAGAAGTGCCCGGAGATTGTGGCCCAGGAGCTCTAATGGGGCAATGACGCGGTCAGTGGGTTTGGGGGATGCTAGTGTGGTCCGGTGGCAGCCGTGGCCAGCGGGGAGCTGCTGGCCTCTGGACCCCACGTCCAAGCAGGCTCAAGCCCCCAAGCCCAGGTCATTAACCGTGGCTGGTTGAGGGGGTCTCTGGATGGCATCTGGGACCCCAGGAGGGTAGAACGGGCTGCAGAGGCCCAGTGTGGATTCCACTCCCAGCTCCTCTTCCTCCAGGCAGGCCGCCCTGATCTTCTGAGCACCCACTGGGGCACCCAGGACTCGACACCCACCTGGCACTTCCCATCTCCATTTCAGAGTTGGGGAAACCGAGGCGCAGTGAGGTGCTGTGTCCTCACAGAACAAGTCACAGGTTTGGCAATGAGGGTGGTCTCTCCAGGGCGGGAGGAGGCTGGTGGGCTCACAGGGGGCACGAGGCCCAGAATCCCAGGCCGCTGCTCTGCACCCTGTTAGGGGAGGGTGATTAGCAGCTGGGGCTGGAGCTCGGGGAGGGGATGGCATTTCACAGCTCACAGTTCAGGCCCTGCTGGGGTTTTGAAGGGTGCACAGGAGTTCACCAGGCCAGTTCACCACCGAGGTCAGGTGATGAAGTTCACCAAGGCCCTGAGGGGAAGCCGGGGCTCACACAAGCAGGGTAGCACCAGGCCACGGACACAGGATGGACCGAGCTGGGATTCAAACTCAGGTCTGTCCAAGCCTGACTCTCAGTCCCCCGAGAGCACTGCAGGGGCTGGGCCTTCTGGAAGGAAGGGGTCTGCCCAGTGGGGCTGGCTGTAGGAGCTCCATGTGGCCCTGAAGGCGCTGCCCCTCTCTGGGACTCAGTTTCCCTATCTGTAAAATGGTGGCAGTGGCCATGGAAGGGGCTCTTAGCTCTGGTGGGCTTCCTAGGGTGGGATGGGGAAGTGGTCTGGCCACATCAGCTGAAACCAGACCTGGGAGAGACCCCAGAACACCTCTCCCTCCTGCCCCCCACATTCCCAATGAGGTCTGGGCTGTCCCAGCCCCCTGAAACCATTTCTCAGAGACCAAACCCTCCCTGCATGGCCCCAGCCTCCCTGCCCACCCCTGGCCTTCCATCATGGTGCTCCAAGGGGTCAGGGCATCCAGAAGGAAGATGGCACCCCCAAGTCCCAGGCCGAGACCCAGGCCCCTTGTCCTGGAGGTGGGTCGCCTTTCAGGTTCCAAGGTGAAGAAACACCATCACATCGCTTTTCCATCTTCACGGAGCTGGCTGTGGCCCACACGCCCCTGCTTTCATGCCCGCACTCCAGGCAGACATTGCCAATCGATGCCAGATGCCTTGCCCCGTTGGCCCTGGAAGCCTCACCAGTTGCTCAGCACCCAGGTGGCTTCTGCAGGTGGGTCCAAAGCAGCTGCTCAATCCGCTGACCCCGGTGGCAGCCGCCAAGGGCTCCCAACCCTGGAGCCTGCAGAGTGGGGCTGGACTCCGGGGCCCCCAAGTACGGAAGCCCCCCCGGCTCTGAGCTCTCCAAGGTGGGGTCTCCTTTCCTTCGTGGCCAGCCCTGCCCCCATGAGGCTGGAGCGGGCGCTTCAGTGCAGCTCGGGCTCCAGAAACATTTGCTTTAAGTCTTAAAATATCAGGTTCCCGTATCCTGGGGCTCCCCCGGGGGCCAGCAGGCAGGCGGGAGGGATTTCAGAAGAAAGAAGATTCCTGCTTTGGCCCCCACCCCACCAGCCATTCTGCCGGCCCCTAGGCCGAGCCCAAGGCCAGCAAAGTATTTGTGGGGCAGCCAGCCGGGACCCCGTTGCCCAGCCAGGAACCCCAATTTGTCCACATTTAGCCTAGCCTCGTTGGAGACCCTCAGAATCCACAAGGGATCCCTGCAGCCACTGCCTCTCCCAGAGCTCAGTCCTGCTCCAATGAGAACCAGGGACACCTTCAGCCAAGGACAGTTTAGTCGGGGAAACTGAGACCCAGGGCATGGGGCCTCCCTAAGGCCCCCCCAGTGGGCCTTGAAGAAGGAGTCTTGGAAAGAGGACGATGCATGGTGGGTGTTGGCCCAGCATCTGGGGATGCTGTTCAGGGACAGGGACATTTGCATGGGGTTTTGACATGTGAGTAGGAGTTTTAGGACGGTGCTGGTGTAGAGGCTCCCTGGGTAGAAGGATCAGCCCGAACAAGGGCTTGGAAACTAAGAACCAGCACCAGGTTCATGGTGTGGAATGAAGGGCCTTGTTGGGGTTGGGGGTGGGGAAACACAGGGAGCTGGCAGCCCCCACAGACTGGGGAACTTGGGGTGATATAGGTGCCCAGGGCAGGCTTTGGGACCTGCTGGGCACATGACTCAGAGGCACAGGACGGTCCTCCCCAACGAGGGGCCGGCAATGGCTCCCCGCTTCCTCTGCTGCTGCAGGAAGGAGGCACAGCCCCCCGACTGCCCGCCCACCCCCTCCCGGGCGGACCACCGGCCTTGGCCCCGGGGACCAGCCGCCATGCAGAGCGGGAATCGGAGCCAGGCAGCAACAGCTGGGCCCACTCGAGTGTCCCCCAGGGGCCTTTGTTCCCAGGCCCCCAGCCCAGCCCGTTCCCAGGCTGCACCCCCCTCCCCAAAACACCACTCAGGGATATGGCTAGGGGAGGCTGGGAGGGATCACTGGCTGGGAAATCCAGCTGCCCCTTGCTGCCAGGACTCAGGCTGACCCCTGCCCACCAGGCCCACTGGCCACCTGCGCCTTCTCCCGTCCTTGTGTCCCTGCAAGGACAGATTTGACGCAGATGGGTGCACGACCCCAGAGTGACCCCACCAGCCCCGGGACCTCCCGCCACAGGTGACTCAAAGGGGATTTGGGCCCATTTACCAATGTGGGGTCTTGGGGGCTGCTCTCCTTTTTGGAAGCACAAATGGGGTCAGCCCCCTGGCTTCACCCAGGACTGGTGTTGGAGAACTTTCCAGGTGGTACTGGCAGGTCACAGTGTTTCAGCACGTTCCCCATTGGTGGACGTTCCAGTGGCTTCCAGTTTGTCAGGGCCCATGACTATGCTGAGCCAGAGCCCCGATTTCCTGCCCAATTTCCCTCCTTCTGGAAGGTTCCGAGCAGGGCCATGCTTTGGGGTGCAGCCCCTCTGCAGGGACGCGGCTGCAGCATTCGTTGCAATTCCCTGATGCTTCCAACTACATCCTTCTTTGGCTGCCTCTGTCTGTTCTCAGAAGGGGAAACTGAGGCCCAGAGAGGCTGTGAGGCAGATACCCTGAGGGGCAGAGATGGGGGTCACAGGTTGGGAAGGGGAGGGAGGGCGGAGGCTCGGGGTGGGAGGATGTGTACCCCATCCCAGCCGGGGGTCCTGGGGGGCCCAAGGCCAGAGCAGGCAGGGGCTGCAGCCATCTGAGGCCGCCCTGGGCATGGAATCCCGAGGGGCCTGGAAGATTAGTAGGTCGTTGGCACCCCTGAGCCCGGGCGGGAGCCCTGAAACCCGAGCCGGGCAGCCGGCTCTGGGAATGGGTGGCTGGCCCTTCAGTGGCCTCCAGGATCCCGGAGAAAATCCTCGAGGCCGACTTAATACCAAGACCAATTTTTATTTCAACAAAGTTAATTCTCAACAACATGATACCAGAGCGGAGGGGTGTTCCAGCTGTGGGGGGAGGACGGGACACGTCCCCTCCCCGGGCAGCTGCCCCCACTCCCTGGGGTTCTGCCTCGAGCGTGCGGCTTGGGTGACACAGAAGCCAGGAGCTTCCCCCCGCAGGGAGCTCAGCGTCCTCAGGGCCCTCGGCCGGGAAGCCCCCAGCCCCCACCCCTGACCTCCTGAGTGGCCACGGAGGGACCCCACGAATTTTCTGTGGAGTCGCAGGGAAGGTGGTAGAGGGACGCTCCATGTCCCGAGGCCGCCCCCCAGGCACCCACCCCGCCTTGGGGAGCCCCGAGGGGAGAGAAGGGGGTGCTGGGAGTGGAGGGCTCACATTCGACCTCACTGCACCCCCAGCCAAGCCTGGGGGCTGGGGCCGGAAGCCCCCCTCCTGCCGGGTGATTGGTGGTTTGTGGGCTGCCAGGGGAGGGTCCCAGGGGCTGTCAGAAATTCCTCCTGACGATGACCACGTGCGCTGCCCAGCCCCCGCCCCGCCCCGCGTACCCCTTCAGCCTGGCCCCAGCCCCCCAGCCCATGAAGTGGGGCGCCTGTCACCCCCTGGGTGACGCAGGGGGACGTGGGGCCTGCTCACACCAGCCCCTGCCTGGCCTGGCCTGTGCCCTCTCGCCCTCCTGCAGACCCAGCCGGTGCCCAGCACCCACGGGCCCGAGAGCTGAGGGGGCCCACGGAGGGCGGAGGGTGGCTGGGGTGGGGACCCCCGGGGCACCCGCCGACAGCCCAAAGTCGAACCAGATGGGCTGTGGCCCCGAGAGGCAGCGGCCATTCGTCACCGTTATCTGCCCGCCGCCGAAATCACAAACACATTTTTAAGTGAAGGACGGGCTGCCACCGGCCCCGGGCCCTGATGCCGTCCAGCTGTGGCCTCCCCGGGGACAGAAGGGGGTCAGGGAGCACCCCCGGCTGGGCCCTGGGCACCCCGCACCCGCCTGCCTTCCTCGGCGGCCCGAGCAGCGCCCCCAGACCCACGTCAGGTCTCAGCTGTGCGCGGGGCCACCCAGGGGGCGGGGCTCTGGGATGTGCCCTCCACGTGGGGCTGGGCTGCTCAGTGGTCACCCTGTGGGGTGGGGTGTGTGTGTGTGATTTGGGGGGCTCTCAGGGAGCTGAACGCGGGTCCTGCTGGGCACCCTGGACCCCCGGGCAGGCCGTGGGGTGGGGTGCCGGAAGAAATGGCCTGTGACGGGTGGGCGTCCCGGGCGGGAAAGCAAACAGTGTCAGCAGCTAATGAGCGGGAACCGGGCCTGGGGCTGGGGCCCAGGAGGGGCACGGGGCCATCGTTCATCCTGACAGGCTGGGGGCAGGAGGTGGGGGAGCAGGAGAGCCGGCGGAGGGTCCCCGGGGACCCCAATCCGGCTCACGGACGGACAGACAGACAGACAGGCAGAGGGGAGGCAGCTGGCCCCCCACCCCCAGCTGGCCCCCCCGATGAGACCCAGCTCCCTCCACCCAGATGCCCCCCACAAA
>PVKY010000268.1:40000-58311 GCA_004027775.1 Bradypus variegatus | reverse complement strand
CCCCCTGAGCCCCGGCCCTCGGCACAGGGTGTTCTCTCCGCCCGCAGGGCTCGTCCCTCGCAGCTCGGCTTCCTCCACTCCTCATCTCCAAAGTGGCCTGAAGCCTGGGTTCTGGAAGGGGAGCCTGCCTGTTTCCCAAGCCCTCGTCCCTCTGCCGTCCCAGGCAGGGAAGGTGGCCGGTCACCCCCTCCTCCTCCTGGGCAGCACTTCCTGCCGTTGTTCTTAAATCCCTGTGTAATAAGCAGAGAGACTAATTTTGTCCCTGAATCAGAACACTCAGTATTTTAAAGTCAGTAGTCCCCAATTTACAAATTCTATACAATAGCAAACTAATTATAAAATTATATGAAAACACAAATGCACAAAAATAGCTAAGAGACTTTTGAATAATCTAAGAGTAGGTTTGCCCTTCTAAAGTATAAAAATATACTAAAAAATACCTACAGGAATTAAAAATCAATTGATATCTGGGTAGGAATACCCAAAAAGGTCAGAGGAAGAGAATTGAAATTTTAAAAAGAAAAAAGCAATTTAGACAGGAATAAGTGCAACATTTGAAATGAGTAGAGAAGATGGGCTGACAATTCAATATATGGTTTGGGGATAATTTGCTCCTCATTTGGAAAGAAATGAAAATTAAGTTTCTCCACATATCAAATATAAAATTAAACTCTAGAGAGATTAAAGACCTAAAGGTTACAACTATGAAAACTGTAAAAGTGCTTGGAGAAAACATAAGAAAATTTTGTTTTTATATCTCAGGATGAAAATGTCATCCTAAGCAAAGCATGGAACAAGAAGCCAAAAAGAAGACGGATTGATGGCCAGGACCCGGGTGGGGGGCAGCGAGAGAAGCACAAAGCCAAGTCGTCGTCTTGACTTAGCAAGATATTTGTAGCGTGTATCTGTATGCTCTGTAATCCATATACTCTGTAATCCATCACAGATTTTTTTTGAAATTACCCATATAACTGCTTGTTGAGCTGCACATCGAGAGTTGACACCTTTCTGTATGTGTGTTATATTTTACACTAATGGAAATGGCTGAAGTTAAAAAAAAATTTTTAAGAAGGTATTTGTAGCAAATAAAACAGGTACTAGCCATAAAATACAGAGCATTCCTACAAATCAGTAAGAAAAAGACATGCAACCCAATAGAAAGATGGGCCAGTTCACAAAAGACATACAAATGGTCCTTTATGAAAGCATGCTAAAATGTGGTAATAATTAGGAAACAAATTAAGACAGCAAATGCCATTATCACCCATCAGATTAGCTACAGTTTTCAAGACAGATAACAGCCTCACTGGAATACAGGGCCTCAAGAGCAGTAGGGTTTGATTCTTCACTGTTTGTTTTGCTTCATTTCGGTCACCGCTGTGTACCCAGCACTGAGGACAGGGCCTGGGGTCTAATGGAGTCAGAGAGCATTTGGCAGCACCCCCCCCCAAATGTCGAGTACATGTTCAAGAGCGAACCAGGGGGAGATAATAGCACCGCATTACACATACAATTAATGCTACCGAATTGTACCCTCCAAAGCGGTTACATATGTTATCATAATAAAGTGTTTTTTAAAAAATGAACCCATGGTCCCACTTTAGGGGATATTGCCTACAGGAGTTCTGACGTACGCACAGAGATACGAGTGTAAGGGTGGTTTATGGCACTTTTTTATGCATACTTTTAATTGAAGTATAACAGGTAGGGAAAAACTCAGGAATCACCCCATTCCATCAGTGCATTTCCACAAGGTGAGCACACCTGCGTCGTGACACATCCTCCACACCACAGCCCCTTCCAGAGGAGCCCCGATTGACTTCTCACACCATGGATCAATTTTGCCAGTTACTGAACTTGATGCAAATGGAAATCATAGCGTACCTGCCTTCTTCTGAGCAATATTGTGTTTGTGGGATTCATCCTCGTCTCTGCCGGTCGGGAGAGTAAATTCATTCTCATTGTTGTATAGAATTTTCACTGAGTAGCAATATGCCACCTTTTATGTAGGCATTTTACTACCAATAGACCTGTTTCAGTTTGGGGCTGTTAAAAATAGTGCTCCTATTTACTTTGTTGTTCCTGTATTTTAGTGACTGCTGTTCAGCTTTAGTGAATGTTGCCCAAGTTGTCTAAAAGGGATGTGCCCGTTTTCACTGCACAGTTGGTCCACATCTCCACCAAAACATGGCCCTGTCTGTTTCCTTCATTCTAGCTATTCTGGTGGGGGTATCGTGGCATCACTTTGAAGTTTAATTATTATTTTCCTGATGATTAATGAAGCTTAGCACTTTCTTGTGTTCGGTGGGCATGTGGGTAGCTGTTTCTTGGAGAAGTGCCTGTTCCTGTCTTTTGCCCCTTTTTCTATTAGGCTGCCTGCTTTTCTCTTATTGATGTGCAGGAGTTCTTTATATTCTGTTATGAGTCCTTTGCAGATAAATATCTTGCAAATATATTCTCCCACTTTGTGACTTCTCTTTTCTTAATAGGACTATTCTCTTAATAGTATCATTTTGAAGAACAAACTTCTTAATTTTAATGTAATCCAATTTATGAAACTTTTACTTTATGGCTAAAGCTTTGGTGTCCTGTGAGAATAAATTTTCCTATCACAAAGTTGTAAAGATATTCTCCTACCGTTTTCTTGTAAAAACTTTGTTATGTCTTTCACATTTAGCTGCAGATTTATCTAGAATGGACTTGTGGGTGGTGTGAGGTAGGGGTCGAGGCTTATTTGCAGAGGCACAGCCACTTGACCCGGCACCACGTTGCCGTACGTGTGGGTCTCTTTCTAGACTGTTTATTACATTCCGTTGGACTTTGGTCTATCCTTGCACCAAAAACACACCATCTTAATTACTAGAGCTTTAAAATAAGCCTTGATATCTAGTAGTCTAAGGTTTCCAGTTGTTCTCTTGTACAAGATTACTTTGACTCTCCTTGGGCCTTTGCATGTCTTATATAAATTTTAGAATCAACTTGTCAATCTCCACAGAAGTAAACCTGGTGACATTTTGGTTGAGATTGTGTTGAATCTACAGACCAATTTGGGGAGAAGTTACATCTTTACAGTACCGAGTTTTCTAACCCACGAACATGATGTATCTCTCCAGTTATTCAGATATTATAAATGTTTTTCTCACTGATGCTTTGTGGTTTACAGTGTACAAGGATTGGACAATTCCTACTCAACTTATTCCTTCGTATTTGATGTTTTGCTGCCATTGTAAATGACATCTTCTAAATTTTTCATTTTCTACTTTTTTGTTGCTAAGGATTATTTTCAGTAGCAAAGGAGTTGAAATATTGCTTCATTCATGCTCTCCAGTGGGAGAATGGTTAAATAAATGCTGTCTCATCTGTACAACAGAATATGCTATAGCCACTAAAAGAAGGACCTATCCTAATACAGACTGACGTGGAAAGATTTGGGGGAGCAGCATTATACAGTCCAATATACAGTTGTAACCTATTTTATCATTCTTAAACTATACGTACATGTCTGTCTGTCCATAAAGTCCTTAGAATGAGGTCTAGAAAGACTGACAGCTTATTGGTACTAGTATATCTGCCTGGGAAGAGTTTAGGCAGAAATAGGATGAAGAAGGATTAATAATTAATGTTTTCCTCCCTGTCCATGTTCATTGCTTTTATTTTTATAAGAATAGATTATTTTTTAAAAAGCAAGAAAAACTGGGCTCTCATCTGTCCCATGCCCGTCTTTTGCACTGGCTCAGGCCCCGGCCCACAGTGAGGCCCCAGACACGCTCCTGTGGGGACACAGGCTGGGGCTCCTCAGCTTGTCCCCAGGCCACCCACCTCAGGGCACCATGGGGCCCACGTCAGGAGTGTTTTTCCTGTAGTGCTGTTATTTTGAAGAGCACCTATTATAAATTAACACAAAAGCTGTGCACAATGTAGGTGATGAAAACTGAACTCCCAGTAGGCCGTGTGGTGGGACATTGCTCCACGTGTCCTCAGCTGGCTGGCAGGGGCTTCTGTCGGGGTCCATCACCTCTTCCAGGCTGTGGACCCTGTGCCAATCTGGTGACCCATTTGCAGAACAGTGTTTTTGAACGCATAAAATAAAATATGTAGGATTTCAAAGACAATCAGCTATACTGAGTAGTTATCAAAATATTAAAAATCAAATCTGTGATGGTGTTCTCTTTGTGCTTCTTTATTAATACATGAAATAACAAGATCTAGCAACACGTTGACCAACTACAATAACTCCCAAGTTGTGATGACTGTAAATGCAATTTCACAAGCCCTGCAAAACGTCTCAGGTACAAACTGGTTTGTGGCCAATGCTAATAGTGGAAGGAAATGCCAACTTTTACATAGAAGTTCGATAAAGCTGATGCAATCTTTGTTCAAATTCACAGGCCGTGGGTTAAGAACCCTGCCTTGCTGAAGAGTTGGTGAAGAACATCATGTCTCTGAAAATCAGGGCTGCCAGGGACGCAGCTGTCCTGCAAGGAGACAGGTCCCTGTCCTCAGGGGTCCCCGTTCCTGTGGAAAACAGAAAACAGAGAGGTTAACTAGGTAAAGCCTACACTGTGTCCAGCAGTGAACTATTAGAGGGAAAAGTGAAGGGGAGGGGAGCTGGGGGAGGGGGCACTTCCCTGGGAAGGGCTGTGCTGGGTGCTGAATTGTGTCCCCTAAAAGACAGGCTGAAGTGCCAACCCCTAGACTCTCCGTATCTGGCCTTATTTGGAAATAGGGTCTTCCCAAGGCGATTAGTGAAATTAAGATGAGGTCCTCCTGGAGTAGGATGAGCCTTGGAAGAAGAGGGGACACACGGAGAGGACAAGGTGTGTGAAGACCGAGGCAGGGATCAGCGAGCCAGGGCCGGGCAGCAGACCCCAGCGGCTGGCAGAGGTGGGAGGGCTTCCCCCATACAGGTTTTAGGGGCACATGGCCTGGGTCATGCGTTGACCTCAGACTTCTAGCTTCTGGGGTGTGGGGCTGTGCATATCTTGTTTGAAGCCCCTCGGTTTGTGGACCCTCATATTGGGGTGGGAGGAGCACAGCATGCGTTTGAGGAAGAGGGTCCCAGGTGGAGGGAACAGCATGTGTGAAGGCCTCTGGCAGCAGTGGGCCTGGGGAGTCCCGGGAGCGTGGGCTCATCAGCACGGCTGGAGCAAAGGAGGCGGGCAAGGGAGAGAGTGGCCGGGGTGACTGCTGGCTGCTGTAAGGACCTGGGGTGCTGTGCAGCAAAGGGAGCCTGCCTTGCATTTTTAAGGTGTCAGCAGCAAGGGCATTGGCTGTGGGATTTGTTTTGACCACAGTTCTACCCTCTCAGGGTCAGGTCTGTGCTCCTGTCCTTCTCTCAGCTGGGGCTGGGCACCCACTGCCCCTGCTGCACTGGAGCACCCGTCTCCCTCCTCAATGGGCTCTTCGGGCTGGGGAGCCGTCACCCCCAGGTGCCTGAGCACCTGGTTGGCCTTTTCACGCTCAGACATCTACTCATCTGTGTGTGGTGTGAGAGGACGTCCTTGCTTTGTTCCCTGTAAGGATGTCCAGCTCACCCAGTACCATTTATCCAAAGGCCCCCCTTCCCCACTGCTCTGCAGAGTCCCGGGTCATGACGCCGGACACCGTGGGGCTGCGGCTGTTTCTGGAAGCTCCATTGGATTTTTTGTCTGTTCATGCCCCAGTGCCAAAAGCTCTTAATCCTCATGCTCTCAGAGGAATGTGGTCTCTGGCCCTGAGCGGCCCCAGCTCTGCTTCCCGTCAGGGTGGGCTCAGTCTCTCCAGGTCATTTCTATTTCCATGTATGTTTTGGATTCAGCTGCCAATGTCCGGAAACAAGCCTCAGAGCTTGCACTGAATCTGTGGGTCAGTCTGGGGAAAACTGACATTTTTCCAATGAGTAGTTTTCCAATCCATGAATATGGTATATGCCTGCCTTTATTAAGATTTGAGATTTTCTCAGCTCAATTTGTGGTTTCCTGTGCAGACACCTCGCACAGCTTGGGTACGTTTCCTCCTGGGTGCTTGATGGTTTCATACTGTTGTAAATAGCATCACTTTCTAAATTCTGTGAATGAAGTGATTGTTATGGTTATAGAAATATAACTGACCTTTGTATGTTGACCTCATATTCATAAATCTTACTAAATTCACTTACTAAATCTAATAGTTTGTCTGTAGGCTCTTTTGGATTTTCTGGTAAACTTAATGTAAAAAACAATTTTGTGGTTATGTTTGTATAATGTAATTTGCCGTTTTAACCATTTTTAAGTGCACAATTCTGTGGCATTAATCACATTCACAATGATGTGCTGCTGTGACCCCAATCAGTTACCCATTCGGGAAATCTCCCCACCCCACCCCCTGCCCCTGGTCACCTCTAACATAACTTCTGTCTCTATGAATTCACCTATTTTAGAAAGTTCATGCAATGGAATCAAACTATATTTGTCCCTTTGCGTCTGGCTTATCTCACTTAGCATGATTTTTTCGAGGTTCTTCCACGTGGCAGTGTGACTCAGAGCTTCATTCCTTTTTACGGCTGAATGAGATCCCACAGCGTGGATAGACGGCATTTTGTTTATTCATTATCTGCCGGTGGACACTTGGGTTGCTTCCACCTTTTGACTGCTGTAGGCATTGGTGTACGAGTATCTATTTATGTCCGTGTTTTCAATTCTTTGGGGTACATTCCTGGGAATAGAATTTGTGGATCACATGGCAATTCTGGGTTTAACTGTTTGAGAAACTGAAAAACTGCTTTCCAAAGTTAATGCCTAACTTTAAAATAAGTCTTCTCCCTAATTTCCCTGATCAGTAATTGTTTGGCTGCCAGCAGCAGAAGCCCACTCAGGGGAGCTCAACTCAAAGCGGATCTAGAAGCAGGTTGCAGAGGAAGCTGAGGAGGTCAGGGCGATTTGGAAGCAGGTTGCAGAGGAAGCCGAGAAGGCCAGGGCCCAGGGGCCTGCTGGCTTCCATGGTCTGCGCTGCCTGCTCCCCACTCCTCCAGCTCCCCTCCCGCAAGCCCCTCACCAGGAGCAGACCAGCTTTCAGCCCTGCCCTCTGCTGTCGGCCGGCCCAGCTCTGCGTGCCCACTGCCCTCAGGGTCCAGCCTCTTTGCTCGGAAGTCGGGGCCCACCCTGCCCGTCAGCAGCAACCAGGACTGGGGTGGTGAGACGGCAGCCCACTTCTGGGCCTGTGCTCCCCAAGAAGTGACTGCATGTCTGCTCTGCAGGAAACTTGAAACGTGGATACGTGCATCAGCTTTCACCCCCCAGAAACACCAGCTATTAATATGGCTGTGATTCTGACTAGTATGCTTTCCAAATATATGTTTTTCCTCTCTTGCCTTCTCTCTACACGAAACTTGTAAAATAATAAGTGTGTCCTATATACAGCTTCATCTCCTTGCTTCCTTTAATTTTGTGTCTGGGGTAGTTTACCATTTCATAAATATACTTCCAAAACATGATATTAATAGCCTAGTGGATTACATAATATTCTAGTTTGGCCATATCATAACTGAATTAGCAATTCTATTTTTTAAACTTCAGGGTTCTTTCCAATTTCTAAGTAAGTAGTATTGCGGGGAACAGTCTTGTACTTACAGTCTTGCCTAATCTCTGTTATTTCCTCAGGATTGGTTCCTGTAAGGGGAATTGGTGAGTCAAAGGATACAAACATTTTTAAGTTTCTTGATATAATGTCAAATTTATTTTTAGAAGGTTGTTCCATTTACTTTTCTACCCACCGCTAAGGATGCCCATATCTCCACCAACAGCTTTAAACAACAACAAAAAAAAACTTTTCTAATTTAATTGGAGAAAAATTTCTTCATGTTATTGTACTTTAATATTTGTTTCTAAGTTAGGTCGAATATACTTTCCTAAGTTTATCAGTCAGCTATATTATTCCCTTGTGAATTGGCCATGAATTGGCCCATTTTTCTTTGGAGTGTTCGTCTATTCTTACTGATTTACAGAAACTCATTGCATATTAGGAATGTAAGCTTTTGTTGCAATCACTGAGTGTGTTTCCTGTCTCTCCTCCATCCCCACTGGCCCTGCGTTCCTCCTGCCCCACCTTGGTGACTGGGGCGCCAAAGAGCCTGCTGCCCAGTGAGTGGACAACAAGGTTGGGGCTCGGGCTTGGCTGAAGAACCTGCCGTTGGCCAAGTTGCTCTGACGCCTCATGCCAGCGGGTGGTTGGGGGGGGAGGTGCCGTGGGGCAGCCAGGGTGGGGGCTCCGAGTTGCCTTCTGTCCCTCCATTTCTTTTCAAAAGGCCACCTGACTCTGCCACCAAGTTCGTTCTCATTCTTAGTTTTCTGTTCCTCCCTCACCTCCTGGCCCTTGTCGTCACCCTACTGGGTGCCCAGCCCCAGGGTGTCCCTGGCCTGCCCCCTCCCCACCACGTGGCCTGCACTGCAGATGTCCCAGAGGGCACCTGTGCATGAGGCCCCGTGTTCCTGAGCGCCCTAAGTGTGGGCCCCACGTTGACCAAAGGGGCCAGTGGACAGGCACTGGGAAGACGCGTGCAAAGGCCCTGGGGAAGGAGCCTCTGCCTGGTGTCGGGGAGGTGGACCTGTCCTGGAGCGAGGCCTCCGCCGGACAATCCCATTTCCATCTCACAACCTGCACAGGGTGCTCGGGCTGCGCCGGGCCCTCTGGGCCCTGGGGCTGGATTTATCCTTCCCGAGTTTTGACTGTCCCTAGGAAAGAGTGTTTTCCTACCTGACATCCATCCGGATGGTTCCTGTTTTTTTTAATTCTTGAAGATAGCTGAAACCTCAATCAGTGGAAAGAGCACCGGGTTTGGAGAGCAGAGACTGTGTGGCATCTGGACCTGGGGTTGCCCCATCACTGCTCCAAGCTGCACTTCTCCAAGCGAAAGCGGGAACCGGCCCCGTCGCAGAGCACCACGGGAGGGTCAGACAACATAGACGAAAGCCCCCTGCGGGCTCCCCGGCACGCCGATGCAGGTGGGATAGGGTGCTAACTTGCTGTTTGAAAATGTGTAGAATATTCTACTCTAGAAATTGTATTATAAAGGTGATTTTCAAGGACTCTCGCATCAGAAGTGACTTCCACTGACCTCCGGCATCAGTGCCTGTCTGTCTCCCCAGATCTCGCCACGGCTCCGGTCTTTCTGGGAGGCTGACAAGCTTTTCCAGCCCTGCACTCACTCCCAGGCACTCGGTGGGAGGCTTGTTTCCCACCCTTGCCCCCCAGTCTGGAACCTGCGTCCCCGATGCAGGGTGAGAAGCAGAAGGGGGCATAGCCTTGCCCTGTCCTCAAGAAGCTCAGTGTCCACCCAGGTCCATCAGGACCCTGGGGGCTGGAGGCTGGCGGTCTTAGACCAGCTCTGGAGATGAGCTGGCTAAGCCCTGGGCTGGCCTGGGTCCAAGCCGGGAAGCAAGGCCGGGCCGGCTTTGCCAAGGGGCACACATAGGGGCTGAGGAGTTTCTCGTGCTTTCTGTCTGCCCAGATCATGAGATCTCGGTGTGCAGGGCCTGGGTGCCCCAGGAGGTTTTATATCCTACCCAGCGGTTAGCTGTGGGCATGGCGTCGAGCAGATTCAGGGGATTGGGTAGATAGGAACCAAAATTTACTACAATCCCAAGAGAATCTTTCTCTAGTGGCCAGTGATGGAGCCATGAGTCCAGGCTTAGAAATCACAATGTGTTTTGCCAGAACGACATCCCCAGTTTACTAAACTGTGCTGGGGTTCTGAGCCAAGGGACACCTGCTGTGGCCATGGGGTTCCTTTCCCTGGAACCCAGAGGTGCGAGGCAGGGTCAGAGCCCCCTTTGGTGCTCAGGCCAGGGGGCTCGGTCCCAGGTGCCCGTTGGTTCCCCAGCACCTGAGCCAAGACGGTTTCCTGGCAAACTTGCAGCTCTCAACGGGGTAATGACAAATGACCAAAAAATCAATTTGTAATCTGATTGGAGGTTTTTGATTTCCTCTGATGAGTTTAAATTTCATTAAAAGCAACCTTATTCCCACATAAAAGGAACCCTTGAAGGGTAAAGCGGGATTGTCTCAGAGTCCCAGCCTCCCGGCTCCTTTGTGTGATTTATTCATCGCGTTAATTGTGCGCTCCGGCCGCAGTGTCCGCGGCAGATGTGCCGTTATCTGGGCCTGGGATCGGCCGGCTCAGAGTACAAGGACTCACATTCAAAAACTGCTCTTTGGCATATTGACACTCGAGTTATCAACAGCCCTTACTACCCACGGGGAGGGAGCGCGCAGCTCGTGGGGGCGAATCGGCGACAAATCACTGCGGTGGCCGCCTCTCTCTGCGTTCTCTTAATTGTGTGTATTCTCTGGGAAAAAATGATCATCGGGGCCTCTTGTCTTGATGGGAAATTGACATTTTCTGAGGACTTGTTTGGGTGCTCCGAGGGAGGGAGATAAGGCTTGGGGCGGTTTGAAAGGAGGGCGGCCTTTCTTTGCTTTCAGGGCCTCTTTATTGCTCTCGTTGACCCACTTGATGAGTATGGATTTCATGAGGTCTTTTTCAGCATTTGAACTATAAAAGGTTCAGAATGACACCACCCCTTATAGACAAAAGATAACCTTGCCCTTTGAATATATTGATTCTTTATTAACTAGGCTGTTTAATGCAATGAAATGAGGCATTAGATTGAAGCCTATTTCAAGTGCTTTGAATAATCTTTAAAAGCTTGAAAGACCTTAAAAGGCGCGTGACAATAACGGGCATGCATTTTGAGAGACGCCAGTTCTTGAAATGTGAAGACAAAGTACGGTCGCTCTCCCCGCAGGTTACAGGCCCCGGCTGCCCAGTCCCGGGGAGATACCCCTGCACCTGCTGCGGGCTGGGGTCCCCGAATCCAGCTCAGAGTGGGCCGAGAGGGGAACCATCCGGTAACATCTCCCCCGTGCCCATCCCTCGGCTCCTTGGCAAGGCGTCTGCTGGGGCGGGGAGCGGGGCTGTGGCGGGGGGCTGCCTGCGTGTCGATTTGGACCCGTGAGCCTCTTTCTTTGCTGTCTCTTTAAGACCGATACTTGCATGCACACTCAAAGGGACCCAGCCGTCACGGGCAGGGAAAAAAAAGGTATTCACGAGTTTCTTTATGTTTTGAATAATTGTTTCCTGTTTTGCTCAGCAGAACAAGTAATTAAGATGACATTTGTGAGCACTAATTTGGATCACACTTGTGCGTATGTGTTATAGAGCTGCAAGCCAAAACATGCAAAAACAGCCTTTCACGGAGGAGAGAATGGAAAGCACCCAGCAAGTGGGGTGGGGAGCCCTGGAAACTCGCAGGCGCCGAGCAGCCGTTGTGTAAATTAAGCCTCAGTGTTGAAGGCGGATCTCGTTGTAGTCAGCACGTCTGGGTGCACAGACATGCAGCTGGCAGCGCAGGGGCTGCCGTGCCACTGAGGAGGCCCTGGAACCAGTGGGGGCACCCGCTACCTGGGGGCCTCTGCTCCTGCACCCTCCAGAGCTGGTTCTTAGAAAACGCCATGAACTGGGATAACGGAAGCTGCATCCATAGTAGCTGGAACAGTTGCTTCCTACCTGCCTAAGTGCCCTGTTAGCAGCAGGGAGCCTGGGGAAGGATATTTGGGCAGATGGGCCCTGCCAAGCCGCAGATGAGCCCCGGGGGAATCTGTGTCCTCAGAGACCAATGGTCAGACAGGGGCTGTGGCCACCCAGGGCTGTGTGGCCGTGGCTGTGACACACAGAAAAGCATCATGCAGATGTTGAGTGAGTCCAACATACGTGCAGATGGTGCCTGGGACTCAGGGCCCGTTTCAGTAACTGTGGCATCTCTCTGGCAGGCTGCAGAGGGCTCTGAGGAGTGCCAGCATGGAGGGCTCGTCTATGGGCCACTGGTACCTTAGCCAAGACACAGTTCTGTACGGACACATGGAACCCCCCCCATGTAACTTTTGTGCACGTTTAGTCAGGCATCTTAATAATCAAAACAGATAAAATTACCCAAAGTGAAATTCACAGACAAGAAATACTTTAATTAAATATTGTGTAAAATGAACATTTTAATACAGTTAAATATCTGAAAAAATGTACAGATAAAACAATCTTATTGTAGGGTCTTTAACAGTAAAATCTACCACTTAGTGAAGCACTCAGTTTGGAGAGGAGGAAGCAGTGAGGGCATCGACTAACTGATCTAAAACACAAACCGAGTGCAGGGATGAAGAAACTTGCAAACATTCTTAACAGGTACACGGGAGCTTTTTTTTTTGGATCAACCCTTTACTTACACAAAATAGAATGGAGGCAACTTAGTTCCAAAGTGACTTCTCAGGCTTTTCCGCACAGCTGCGCCTCGGCAGCCGTCACAAAGCCCGACCGTGCCTGCTGCCCACCCTAGGTGTTATGCTTGTTTTATTTAGTCCCTTGAACGAACACTGCCCTAAATTGTGCATTTTTTTTTTGGTCAAAGTTTTTAAACGTCCCTCCGTTTTGTTTCAAATTTGATTTCTGCTGCAGTTTGCAAAATGTTGGCTGAGCTGCATCTGCCAAGCATTTAGTGTGAAGGAAACAATGGCGGCTGGCCCTTCAGCCTCACTGTGGGTTTGGCACTGAACAGGCACAATATACGAAGGAGGTCATTCCAGTTAAAAAGCACGGACAGTGCTGTTGGATCTGACTACAAAAAGGTACTGGTAAAACATAAAAATTAAAAAAAAGAAAGTGACTGGTTTCTCCTAAAACCTCTCTGAAGGCGAGGTGGGCTGGGGAGGGGGAAAGACAAGCTGCAGCAGAACCAGACCGCGGACAGAGTGGCAGGGCCACGCCAGGGCTGTGCTTTTGTTTGTTTGGTGTGTGTCTGTCTTTTTAAAACACCATAAATCTCCAAATGAAATCTGATTAACAATTGTGGTGTAAGCCTGTGAAAAAATAGCACAAAGGTTCGTCAAAGAAGTCCACTTTTAAGGCATCAGAGAAGTTAGTGGCAAACAATTTAATTAAAACCTCAGAAGTAAATTTCATTTTAAACTTCAGGCCTCTGAATTTTTCCAGTAAACACAGTTCAGCTATGTGGCAAAGTCATGGGTGGCAGCTAAAAGGACTTTTTTACATTCTACCAGAAAAAAATAAAAATAAAAATAAAAAAGGACAAAGCCCCAGACAGTGTCACCTCTGGGTGGCTGCTCCACACACACAGGCTATTGGAATCCATCACAGCTGGCGACACCAATTTGTTTTGACTATACAGCAAACTTTTTTTTTCAAAATATTTGTTCAGATAACTTAAAAATAATATAAAAATAAACAATGAATTTGACTTTTCCTCAAAATAAAAAAAAAACAACAGATGGAAAGTCTAAACAATAGCAAGTTTTCAAAGGATACATGAAATGTCAGGACACTGGTTGTTCATTTTAACAAAACAGATAAAAGAGACACTTGTTGGCTTAATGCGCTCTCCAGCACAACACCAGGGGCATGATCAAAAACCGATACAGACAAGAGAAAGAAAAAAGAAAGACTGGTGAGAAAAGCAGTGTACAAAATTTCAAAGATAAATACAATATTTATAATTGATATGTTACAAAATAAAGTTCCTTAGCAACCGCAAGTGTTCAAGGGAAATAAGTGTTGAATGGAGACCATTTCATTCCTTATAAGACACATAAGGAACAAAACTTGTTTTCTCAATATTTAAGTGGATCTGAAAAAAATTCAAGACAAGTGTATAAATATTTAGCTACAACTTTGGCAAAATCACAAAAGTCTACAATTTTATAACCACATACAAAACACATTAGGGGAGAAGGATCTAGAAGTCAAAAGGACAATTTTCTGGTACAAGAAACATAGACTTCACAGTAGCCTAAGAATGCAATAGTATACAGTGCTAGCAAAAGTTGAAAAAATGTTGCAGATCACACTTGCTTAACAGGAAGCTCTAGCAGTGGGAGAATATTTTAACCAACAGACAGTAGCATTTTTTTTCTCTGTCAGTGTGCTTGTTGAAGGCAAGAGAATTCAATATCAAAGTTACAATTTCTAACTACAATAAGTTACAAAGTTTCATTTCATTAAGATGAAGTTAAGCAATGAAACCCACCCCCTCCCTGCCACCCCAAATTCTCATCATATAGTCATCCTTTTTTTTTTTTTCCAGTTTGATGGCTCACATCTCCTTGGCCCCCTTTTGTCACCACAAAAAAATATTTCACATTATAGAGATACACAACCATTGTGAATCTAAGAATGAGTACAGAAAAATGTTTGGAGGCATTTTCCATCCGTGTTTCAGGATAATCAAAATGGTGCATTCACAAACTTTCTCCCAACACATAGCAAGTACTAGACATAGCCAAGACGGAATCAGAAACTTTATACAAAATAGGCGTCGCTTTGTTTCTCCCTTATTCTTCAGGACTGAGAAATGTGAAAATATGAGAAAAGTTCAGTCAATAAAATGGAATTGTTCATGAAGAAGGAGCTCGTTTGCATTTCGATTCTTAACAGTTTAAATAAAATCTTTAAACAAAGTCT
The DNA here is from genome assembly GCA_004027775.1 of Bradypus variegatus. Taxonomy (NCBI): domain Eukaryota; kingdom Metazoa; phylum Chordata; class Mammalia; order Pilosa; family Bradypodidae; genus Bradypus; species Bradypus variegatus. The sequence continues at coordinate 43,832 of PVKY010000268.1, read as the reverse complement.
TTTGTAGCATTTCGGTTGCTGCTGACGTGTGTGAAGACGGTTTCCATCAGCAGCTGTTACTACGCCCAGCGTGTCCCCTGAAGCCGTCCTGGGGTGCCCAGTGCTGCACACGGAGCCCGAGACGGCCTCACATCGGCGGGACTACCAGCCCAGACATAGCTGAAAGAGAGGGAGACGGGCCGTCACCCCAGCACGCCCAGCCCCGCGCCTGCCTCTAATTGGGTTGGGGAGCAGCCTCCTCTGTTTGACCCACTGGGCTCCACTCAGCAGCCTTGACCTTGGTTAAGACAGTAGGGTGGGGAGCGGTGCAAACAAAATGCCCCCAAAGCCCTTTCATCTGGGGCCGGGGTAGGGGGGCTCCCAACACTCATGTGTGCAGAGGTTTCTGCCTCCACACGTTGGCCTGCGGCGGCTCCGGAAGGTTCCCTCTGCCCACGGTCAAGAGCCAACCTCGCCCTGGGGCCGCGCCAGCCAAGGCCTGCGTGAGTTCTGACTGGCCCCACCGGGCTGCCCGCTGAGCGTCACCATTCACGGGGCGCTCCCTGTGTCCCGCAGGCCCACCTGCCCTGGCTCCTCAAGGCCAAGGGCCCAGAGGAGGCAGGAGAGTCACCTCCCTGCCACCGGTAGCTCTTTTCCCTCTTTTGAGGACAAAAGAGCAAGAGTTTGCATCGGAAGACCAAGTGCTGCTGACGCTTGCCGGCGAACTCCTGGTAGGAACGTAATTTAAAATCCTTTAACTTTAGTGTTGTTTAATTTTTGTCAGAATGATGGTTCTTGTTAATTTATGTATAACACATTAATAAATTTGTTCGTGTAGTGATGTGAGCTTCAATTTCTCAGTTCGTTAATTTCAACAATATTAATTTATCTCGGACTCACCGGTACCACCTCACGGTTTGGAAGACCTGTGCGTGTACACAATGCCACCTCCAGCCAGCGCCGGGGGCAGGGGGCCGCTGCCCGCTCAGCCTGCCTCTCAGGCGGCCCTGGTCTGCTGACCACCCGTCAGCGGCACTTGGGGGGCCTGGGGGGGCTTCTCCTACTCTAGCAGAGGTTGTGAAGACAATTATTTCAAATCATCGATACCTTTCCACTTCCTTTTTTGAGCATTAGTTCATCAAAGTGAAATATGCCACCAACTTCACAAAAGGGCCCGTTTGTCTTCTCCGCGGCTGCGTCCTCAGCACCCAGCAGAGAGCCTGGCACACAGTAGGCGCTCAGTAAATACTGGTGGAATGGACGGGTGTCTTTTACAGGAGTAACTGGATGTGGTTTTCGCCGGGAGGAGCCCCTACCAGGGCAGTGTCTGAGAGGGGCCGGCTGGCAGCCGCAGACTCTCAGAGCCCAGACACCCATGGGGACCCTCGTCCTCCCCAGGAGCACTGGCCCCCCTAGGCGAGCGGCCACCTATGTCCTGGGGTGCGTCCCAGGACCCTCAGGCCAGCCCCTCAGCCTCTGGACTCTTGGGAGCCTTAGACGTGGTTACTTAGGAAAATCAACCCCCGTCCACAGACAGGCCTGCACCCCGTGCCTGGGTGTGTGAGCTCACGCCTGTCCACGGTCACACGGCCCCACGAGGCACAGAGTCTGCCGGACAAGGGTGGGGGAGGCACAGCCTCAGGGGGCCGAGAGCGGGCTGGTTTAGCGAGGGTCTCTGCGGGCAGCTGAAGCCCACTGCCCCATCCTGCTCTGCTCCCTGCCTCGTGAGCAGGAAGCTACCAACCCAGGAGCCGGGGGCGTGGTTACTAACGGGACAGGGAAGGAGCCCCTTATGCCTTCAGCCATGCCCCATTTCCTTTCCCACGGGGCTCCACCCCTGAGGGTAAGGGGGGCTTTCACATGTGGCCATCAGTTCACGGTGGACGATGAGAACATGGTTTCATGAGCTGAACAGAAACCAAGAGGTAGAAGTCATGTGGTCAGGGCTAATGCATGAGTCTAATTTCCATGAACACAGGTTGGTGGGGGCACGGGGTGGCATCATGGTGCATGAAGGGGGAGTATGCATGACCACGAGAGCTGCCAGGAATCGGGGGGTACGGTTTGAAGGGGACGGAGCTCCTGCGGCCCAGGAAGGGAACCCGGCGGACACATCTGCCCGGGGCTCCAGGAGCACCCCCTGGCCCGGGCACCAGCCTCACCTTGGAGTCCGTTTCCGTTGGCGCTGGTGCAGGAGGGAGGCGGAGAAGCTTGGGGCCGGACCACGGGCGCGAAGGCGCTCTTTTGTTTCACTGCGGAGATGACATTGGCAGGTGAGAATGAGAAAATGCCGTGTGTACTGCTACAGTTTGAAGGGAGGGTGACCGAAGAGGCTGCCATGGTAGGGCTGGCCGGCACTACTGCAACAAAGCAAACATCGTCAGGACGCGGCGCCGTGGCACGGCAACACCACAAAGGGGGCGCTCAGGCCGCGCCCCAGAATCAGAGCGCAAAACCAACAAAAACAGAAACGCGAGATGCTTCCGGCCCGGCCACTCTCTGGATAAGAGGCACAGTCTTTCGCGTTGGACTTGACTTTTCCAATTGAGCAGCCCAATTTGGTTCCGATTTCCGTGTTCATTTCCAATGGGATCGCACGGCGGCCCGTGTGGGGTCAATTACGGCCGCGGTTTAGGTGTCCAGCCTCTAGTCACCCCTCCTTTTATCCAGTAGCTCACATCACAGAACATCCAAGCAACGCACACATCAGACTTTGCAGTGAATATGAATGTGCGTGATGACGCGTGACAAAAACAGACACTTACTGCCGTAGGGAGAGTTGGCGGAGGAACCATTGAGAAATCCAGGGGAGCCCGGGACCCCCAGGCTGGCCATGCCGCTACCGCCATATCCGTTCATGCTAGTGCTGACCGTGTTGTAACTGGCCTGCTGGGGGGTGCTGCTGGGAACGTATCCTCGGGGGGAAACGCTGCTGGTATTGCGACTGTAGCCGACTGTTAAAATCCCCCGCCCCCCCGCCAAAAATAACGTTATTATCAGCAGCAGACACTGCAGGGGTGGGTTTCCCCGTGAATCTCCACCACAGAGCACACATTTCCATCGACCTCACGCTCCGCTCCAGCCCCAGCACCTCTCGCCAGCTACGGTCGCCTTTCAGCAACCCTGCCCTGGCCGCTCCGCGGCGCCCGGGCAGCCCGAGCCCGTCGATCGGACCGTCAGTCGCTCACACGCTTCTCCTTAGGGCAGTTACCCATGACTCGGATCCCCGGTTTGTCCCAACACGCTATGTGAACTTTCGGCCTCTGTGGCCCCGCAAATGCCACGGCTGACCAGGAGAGCTCATTTGTGGCAGGAACTTCCCTCAAAGGCTCTTTGGGAGTCTCCGTTTTTACGGTTTGCTGTCTCCGTAAGGGGGGCGGTTAGGAGCGAGGGTGGTTGGGGGGGGACCAGCACTCCAATGAGGGGAAAACGAAAATGGACTAAAGGGACTGGCTCAGTCGGCAACACACAGCGGCCCTCGGCGGGCCTGGGATGAGGTGCAGGGTGGGAAGGGACCTCCAGGGTTTTCCCTCCGTGTCTACATTCCAAATTTAAGAATCCAAATCCCACCCAGGCAACACCTCCGAGAAGGATCCCACGGGCCTCCTTACCCTCTGCTATCCTAGGGGCTTCTCCCAGCCTCCCGAGAAGAGCAAAGGCACGTGGGCATAAAGAACACTCCTGGCAGGTACCAGCCACCTGAGTGGCAGCCCAAGTCACTGCTCTAACGGACTGCCGGCTTCCAGAACGTTCTGTCCAGTGCTGGCCAGGAGGCCCCGGGGAAGCCGGTGCCCAGGAGGGAGCACCTAGCGCTTGCTGGGCTCCAGCTCAGGCCCAAACCGGCCGGAGGGCA
>PVKY010000268.1:0-35000 GCA_004027775.1 Bradypus variegatus | reverse complement strand
TGGAAACATCTTTCCCTGGCTCTGACAATCCTCACCGCGAATGCCTGACATCAATGCTAGCAGGTTCACAAACTAAAAGGAGCCTAATGATATTGTTTATGTTCACGCTGAGCATTAAAAAGGTAATGTCTAAAAGGGTTTATTGTGTTAATAAAACTCAGAGGTGGTCAAGATTCGGGACACGAGGCACAGGACATAAACTAATCAGTCGTAATGGTATGACTTCATTTTGCATTTTGCATTTTCAACTTTGCCTTGAAAATCAGAGATTGCTTCTACAGGGGAAAAAAAGGAGAGAGACAGAATGATATCAAAGGAGAGGAAAAATTATAAGCTCCACTTATCTTTAATGTTATACATCAAAATGAAATTTCTCTGATATGTGCCATGTGCATGAACAGCATGGGCAGCTTTTTGTCTTTGTTGAATTTAAATGAAAAGTCCCTCCAGATATTAATATGTGGACTTCATTTGTTAGCCTGCTAAGTCAGGGACTTATAACAAAAGCTTTGTAAACAAAAGATTAAACTGAATCTAGCTTTAGAAAATGAAAGGAAAACAAGAGACAAGTAATCACAGATCAGAGTGGGGCTGCTTAGATTGAAATCAATGCAGGCTACCGGAGCGGAAAATGTTTAATTGAACTATTTCATTACGTGGAAGTTTACGTCCCCCTTGCAGAATCCAAAATATTTGTACCAGAAAAGCCATTTCTTTCCCTCCTTTAAAAATGTGGAATAGTCCTGTATGATTTCAACTAGACAACATCGTGGAAAAGGCAAAACTATCCAGAGTGCAAAAAAGATGGTGGTTGCCAGGGCCAAGGTGGGGCCAGCGGATGAGGAGGACACTAGGGCGTTTTTAGGGCAGCGAAACAAACACCCCCAGATGATGCCAGAATGGTGGGTACGTGACATTACGCATTGGTCAAAACCCAAAGAACGGAGCGAGGCTGAGAGCAAACCTTCATGTGAACTCTGAACTTCAGCTGCGAATGATCTATCAATATCGGTTCATCGGTTTTAACAAATGACCCCACCCCACCTGGCAAGAGATTCAGGGTGGGGGGTGTGTGGACGTGGGAACTCTGTACTTCCTGGGCCATTTTTCTGTAAACCTGAATCTGCTCTAGGAATATAGATTATTATTACATGTCAAAAAATATGGGGGCGGGGACAACAAACTAGAATAAAAACCAATGAGTGAAACAAAGCACAGTAAGAGCATATTTATCTCTACTACATGTCTAATAGATATACAGGTGAAATGTAAAACCAGAAACCACATCCTCCCCTCCTCGCCCTCCATTCCGCTCCGAAGTGGCCAGTCACGGGCTGGCACCGCGCCCCACGCCTGTCGGCCTCGCCACGGGCACAGGGTTAGGGGTATCGCTAAGCCCCCCTTCCCCCAACATCTGCTGCCCAAACCGGAACTGGCCTGACAGCATGTCCCCCACTCCCCTGCGAGCAGGGTGCCTACCCCTTGCTGTTTTACTGACCTTGGGTAATCTTTCAGGATCACCTGGGTGTCTCGGGATCACTTTCTGTAACCTCTGAAAGCCGTAATCTATGGTTGGTTCGTTAAGGGCTGCAACAGGACACAAAAATGTGGGTCAGCTTAATTACTTTTATGCCATCCATTACTTGTTTATTGCACACTAACAAATAAAAGCATAACCCTCCTCCTCTGCCTCTCTTGAAGGCAAGCACCCCTGGATGTGAATTCTGTCTTAAGGAATAGATTTTCTCCCTTTCTTTTGCACGTAAAAGCAATGATTATTTCTAATCTATAATTAGACTGGAAGAAAGTCAAAGGGTGGCTCAATATATTGTAAAAATGGCCGTGCAGGAACAAAGTTACAAGTCTCGGGGCCATACGCGGCAATCACCCCGTCCTGATGTGAAGTCTGCATCTCACAGTGCAGCCCACACTGGCTGGGGATTTATGGGAAACTGGCAATTATGACATATGTCCAGCTATTGCTAGCTTCAGATTTATCCCTGTGGTCCTTTTCTGTCTAGCATATTGCGTGAGCACAAACCAGGCGGGAGGAGCACTTGCTCTTGCAAAGCTTTAATAATCTGTGGATGGCTGACGACTGATGGAGGGCACCATCACCCACAGCTGCAATCCACCAGCCTCGTGAAATTGCCGGCCACAAATAGTAATTAATCTTTTTATCCCTCAAATTCTAATTTTGACTATGAACTGTGCGTGGCCATAAATCAGCAGCACATGCGCGGCTGGAGTGCATGAATCACACCCAGGACCTGTCCGGCTGCACACACTGTGTTTAACAAGCTTTATAAGGAGTCGTCGGGCTTTATTACGGCTCTGCCCGACTCCAACAAAAACCGAGCCCCGAGGCCCGCGGACGCGAGTTAAGATGAAAATACTTATTAGAGTACATTACTTCTTGATGTAGATATAGTTTTCAGCGGAGGAAAGCCACGGTGCACGGCGCAACATAAATCAGGGGGTTTTCTGAGACTAATAAGACCTGCCGCCATCTATTCATTACTCAGCCTGCAATTTGGGCCATCACTCATTAGTCAGCATGTAATTTGATGATTAACGCCGCACAACTCAGCAGGTTCGCCGAGCGCAGGCAAGCACAAAGGCCGCGGAGCTCGAGGAGCAGGGCCAGGGGGCTGCCTTCCAAAGGGGTCTCCAAGATAACTGGACACCATGATCCTCGCGTGCTTGAGCTACTTCCGTCAGCACCTGCGGTGTGTCCCGTGAGCCCACGCAAGACGACACAGGTGCACCCAAAGGCCTGACCCAAAGCCGAGGTCCACAGTATGATCCGACATTCCATCATGCATCCCAGAGACAAAGGCCCACACAGAATGTGAAGTAAGACATTTTCTTGTTAATAAAGCATTGATCCAACATATTGATTTTACATGACATGGCTTTGGCTGGGATTTTGCCCTCTTTTCTCTCTGCAAATAGTAAAGCTCTTCAGAACACCCTGACATATGTGACATGGCAAAATTCCTAACTCTCTGTGATGTAAATTCCATACGTGTAAAACCACTTCATAATCAGAACATTAATCATCGGAAGCTGTCAGCGTTGACTTGGGGGACAATTTGTCATGTGTCGCTGCCTGGGCCCAGACGAGGGTGTCGGAGAAGCAGGCGGCATGGGCCGCAGGGTGTACGGGGCCAGTGCTCCGGCCTCACCAAGTGGCTGGTCCATAAAGGACCACATAAAGTATTAGGTTCCTTGATTGGGGAACAAAAACGGTGGCCCACAGTGCATTTGTGACCCGCCAGGGTTTCTCGTCTCTCCCAGCTAATCGTCACGACTGTTTGACTTAATGAATCTGGCCTGATGAAAGGTGATCAGAAAAGATAGATGGCCGGCCGCTATCGATTTCATGCAAATGTGTCTGACAGGTGATAGACGCTTTAACGCCAGCTCGCCGAAGCTTTATGACTCGTAATAACCATACACTCTCCTTCCGGGAGAGACATTTTCCAGTGTTTGGGTTGAAATGATATTCTTAGATTACTCAAAATAGTTTAAAGGGGTATAAACCTGAGGGGACCCCGCGTCCCTCATTTCGGCCCAAAGAGCATTTAGGTCTTGAGTGCCAGGCTGAGAGTAAGATGGGCATGGCGCTTCGGGTTTGGGGGTGAGGGCACATAATCGTGCCCTGCCCCGCAAGGCCCTTGCAGCAGAAAGGGGGGCTGGGGCTGCAGTTGGGTTTCAAGTCTCACCTAGGATCTGCCCAACTGGACACCCGAAGAAGCCTGCACGTAAGAATCAGAGAGAAACGGGCTCCCTCCTCAAGTAACAGGAGGAGTGATGTGCGCTCGCGGTTCCTCGAGGACTGTGTGGTCATCCAACAATCCTCTGAACCGCCAAGAGCAGCTGCAGAGCGGACTGGCCTTGGGGGGCCCGGCCCTCTCCTGCTGTCCCCCGTGGAGCTGAACGCACAGAGCCCATCGCCCGCTTGCCCAACAACCAGGGCTCATCACGCCGCCACTGGCAAACCCTGCACCTGGAGGGGAAAGCCTGAGACCCTCGGCACACATCCAATAAATCCTCAGTGTGTCGAGTTTACAAGCCCAGGGCCTGGCCAAGCCAGGGCCGGAGCACATCCAGGCACAGAGAGCCGCGCCAGGCCAATCAATACCACTTTCCTGTTTTAGAACTGGGTAATTATGAGGGGGAGAGATTGCCTGACCTTTCACCCACACTGCATTACTTTGCTGATATTAAGATAAATTGCCTGATTTTGGGTAAACATATGCTGCAATTCAAACTGTCAGCACTGGTTTGCTCAGGGATAATTTGTATTGATCTCCCAGCTTCTTCCCAATTTTGCTTACTGACCTCGTGGATAATTAGAGAAAGGGCCTTGGGTGAGCTCAAGTCGGGGATGAAGAAGAAATATGAAGAAGAAGAAAGCAAATTTGCTTTATGTTAATATTTGTCGGTCCCCCTCCCACCCTCATATCTGTCAACATCAGGAGACCTGTAAATTAATGTACTCGGTTCCTGAGCAATTGAGCAGCAGGCCTCGTCTCTGAACATGCGTCGCTGGGCCAAATTAATTTAAACTCTGTCTTAAACACAACAGAAACAAACATCATTTTCTGCCATAGAAGAAAAAGGAAAAAATACATTAAAAAAAATGCAGAACAAGCCTCCAACTTTCTGCCTGGATTTCCACATATCTCCATCTGAGCATGGGTTTCTGAACAAATCCCCCCCAAAAGTAATTAGTGCCCATTATTTGCTCTGAATTCAAATTTCACTGAGATGGGCTGCTGCGTATAAAAGAGACAAATGTGTGTGCAAAGTTATATCATTTAAGATATGTCAGATTACAAGGCTGTTGTATCAAAAGTCATAAAACAAATCTCCCTTGTGAAATATCTCTTTATTGACCGTGCCATAAGATATTAACATTCCTCATTTACTGGAGGGCCTTTTATCTGTTTCAAATACATTATTCGTCCTTTTAGAGATAAACTGTATTAATATCCATTTGAGTAGGCTACCGCGGCCTAATGCATAGTAATTTTTGTTGGAGAGCTTTTATTTTAGAATAAGAAAATTACACAGCAATAAAATCTGAATGAATCAGAAGCCAGAATGGCCGGGAATCACATTCCACGCCAAATGAGGCAAGCAGTCAGGCGAGCCTGTGAAAGTCCAGATATCCGGCGGTCACATGCAGGCCCGTCTCCAGCGTGGGTCGGACAAATAGGGCCCGACGTGGCCACACGGCCCCGCTGGTTCCTGCAAGCCGGAATCGCCCACAGCGCGGGAAGGACACATATTTAAATAGAGCTGCGTGTACTGGAGTTAGTCTCATTACTTTACATGCATTTAAGTCATAACAGAAGAAACACTCTAAATATTTAAGTCGTGCCAGTGTACTGGGGGATTAATCATACCGCAATTGATAAAATTTTAACGGTCTGTGATGTCAGCTCAAGTTGGGATTGCCAGAGCTAACGTGGCAGCAGAAAATGGCATCAGACGCTCGGCTGCAGCTGTGGCCAGAAAGCCCCGATCTGCCCGCTACAATTAGAAACGTCCGGATGGCCGAGCATCAGCGGAATGTTCTTTCTTGTGACATGCACAGTTTTCGTGCTCATTTTGATGGCTTAACCTTCTTTGTCAGCCAGCTCTGCCCTAAGGTCTACGGTAATCTCTAATACCCCAAAATGCATAAAACTATTTTATTAGACCTGAATAGCAAGTCCATTATCGTAGAAACCTAATTAAATTAAGCAAGAGGACATGTTGGGAACCTGAGTTGATAACACAAACCAAAACAAAAAAATTTGTTCAGATTGGAAAATTTATATATGTTTTGGACCAAGGTTCCTTGTGTCTGCGTGTTTTGTTTTTGACACTCCCTTGGAAGGACGTGAGACCAAGGAACTGGCTTAAATCTGGCCCATCCACTCGGCATTTACTAAGCAGCTACTACATGCCTGACGCTCAGCTGTGTGTGTGCTGCCAGTCTTGGGGAACCCGCCCCCATGGGCACCCGGGAAGTGGCTCAGCAAAGGTGCACCCCCTCCCCTCCCAGGCCGGGGGCTCCACGCCTGCAGACGGGGGCCTGGAGCACAATGAGGAGGAGAGGCTGCAGTGCCAAGGCATCCCCAGGAGAGCTGGAGGCCGGCCCGGCCAGCCAGCAAGCTGCCTCTAACTGCTCTGAGAGTAATTGCTCTCCCAGCCACAGTTGTGTTTTTAAAATAGTGTCATTAAACACACGAGGGGGCGGCGCCCAGGTAGGAAGTGAGCGGCTGCGCACCTCGCCTCTCCATTGTTTAAGCCAAAACCCGGTGAGCAAAGGAAGCTACAAGAAGTTTCAGGTTTAGCACACATTTTCCTGCTGCCTGAAAAACCTGACTACCATCATAAAAACAGGAAGACATTCGTTTGCTTCATGCCAGCTGCTGGTTGCAGCTCTTAAATGAGTTCCAGTTTCATTTCAATAATGATCATCTTCCTGTAACTTCCCAATCATGCATTTGTCATAATGCAGTAATTTTCTAGCTACAAACAGATCCTCATAATGAGGCAGTTTTTCACATTAGCAACATAACTACATCATCAGAACATCTGCAGCTCCTTTTCCGAGGGACGAGAGCCGGCTTCCATTAAAGCGATGGGGAATGTTAAATAAGACACAGGATATTTTACTAACAGGGCTACCTAGACCCTGCCCCGACAGGCAGTGAGCCTTCCGTGTGCCTGAACGAACATAGGTTGTAATGTGTAAAAATTAAATAAAGTAAAATTAAATTGCTCAATACAGAGACGTTCCTCTAGAGGGTGTTAGTGACAAAGTGCTATTTGCTGACAAGTAGTTTACACATTAACCAGCTGAATCCAAGGGGGAAAAATGCCAATAGCAATTATATCACCTTGAGGTTATTAAATGTCCCACTGATAAGTAACCAGGTGAACCTGACCAGGTGACACTCGCTGCTGTGAGCAAACGATTGCACAGTGAAGAATGGCTCCCAGCCCCACTGTTTCTCCAGACAGCTTTTCTTTCACAAATGACTGTATAAAAAGTTGCATTAAAAACGTGTGGCCACCGAAGACAAAATTGATATTTGGCTCCCCCTGCAACCCTGATACCTCCCCCCAATCAGGGCACCTTTATCATCCCACCTCAAAAACATTATACAAAGCCTGCAAATGCCTGTTTTTTCCTCCCTTTTTTCGGCTTTAAAATGATGCTAAGTCCTCCACTTTATCATCAACTGTCTCCTCCAAGTGCATTTCATCTATAAGAAATTCAGATGCTCGGGAAATTAAAATTTCAAAGATCTGCTGCAAAAAAAAAATCAATGGAGCGAGATCAATGCTCATAGAAATTTCATGAACTTTGAACCGATGTGGGCATGATGATGAGGGGTGGCTGGAATTTCAGGCAGCTGACGGCTCCTTGCGTGGATGAAAAGCGGCCTGCAAGCTGGGAGGAGGGCCGTGTTTCAGATGGGTTTCTGCTTTCATATTTTGTCCGACAAAAAATTAATTTTTAGTCTATTTCGGTAACAAGCAAAAACAGCCAAAGATGTCTATCCATCCATCTGCCCTTCCAGTCCGATGTGCCGTGCCCCGCTTCTTAAGACCAGCTAATGCTTTGCACATTAACGCCGCCACGAAATGAAATCGGTTCCCTTTGCAGCCGATTGCAGGTGCAAATTAATATTGTAAAATGAAGATCAATACATGGACAGGGCCAAATCAATAGCAGCTAAATTATTGCTGCGTTTTCCTCCTCATTCAAGATGAGTTGTGTTTTCCTCTCAAAGTCAATACTTTGCAGCTTTTCTCATTAATTTCTCAATAAATTTGGCAATGAATTTCAATCACAGAACTCGGCGGGGTAAGCCAGGCATTGTGTGGCTGGCGTGGGGAGCACGTGGCCGTTGGGGGCCCTGGACATGGGTCACCGGAAGGTGCCAGGCCTGCAGGAAGACGTAAAGACCCAGAGTCCCTGTGTCTACCCTGGGCTGCCCCCCGTATGGTGCTCCCTGCCATGAGGACCCCCAGCCCCAGCAGGGGTAGCTGAGACCCGCTGGGGGTCAGCCCAGGTGGCACCCCGAACTTCTCCAGCCTTCCCTCCAGCCTGCTGAGTGTCTTCCTAAGAATGGGAAAGGTGCCACACTCGACTTCTAATTGGAAACCGGGAGCCGCCCCCCCCCCGTACCTGGAATTCTGTTGCGGTATTCACGCGGGCAGCCCAGCAGGGCCTGTGCGCAGAGACCGCGTTCCATTCAGCGCCGTCTGGCAGCGGACGGCGGCACTGTGCTGTGACACCAGACAGAAAAGGGGACAGCTCATCTTCCTTGTTCCCAAAATAATACCCTTGCTGACAACTACTGGATTGCATTCAAACAATTCTGTTTACACACCGCAGAGAATACACTAGATTGCAGCTTTTATAGCCACGGGGAAACTACACCCATCAGGCCCGGCCCCGGCAGAGGGAAGCAGGGGTCGGGTGGAGCGGGGACCCCCACTTCTGGGAGGGCCTCCTGCCCCTGGTGCTTTCTAGGCGGGGGCTCGCAGGCCGGGAGATGGCCCTGGCCATCCTGGAGCCCTCGTGTCCTCTCACAAAGGCTGTTCTAGCACTTTAACCTCCATCTCTAAGTGAAGAAGATTACTGCAAAGTGAAAGGAGAAGCCTGTGAATTAAAATCACTGTTCACACAATAAAAAGATCTGCACTATCTAATGAGGTGTCCTATTCTTGAAGGAAAAAAAAAAGAAAAATCAAGTTTCCCTGGATTGTAAACCCTCTTAGAGATTTTTGGGGGGACGGGGCTTAAAAACCAACCAGGAAATGCATTCTGTGGGAAAGTAGCCCAGGTTAACGGATTTGCACACTTTAAACCAGTGTAAGATCACACACACGCACACACACACCTGAGGTAAGCTGAGAAACGAGCGCTGCACAGTTCACCCCTGAGGTCGGAGGGGTCCCCGATTTGTCTGTGGACAAAAGCAGGCTCCCCCTCCAGTGCTCCCAAAGCCCGCCCACTCCCTGTGGGAGCATGTTCCAGCCGCACCCACGCCCTCCAAGGCTCCGTCCTCCTCCTGGAAGGTAGGACTGTGCCCGAGAGCCCTGCCACCCTCCCAGCGCCTGCCCTACTGCGTGCACAGCGCACAGCAGGCGCTCTTGACCATGGGGCTGCTTGAAAGTATCAGGCAACACAGAGAAAAGCCTGGCATTTTCAATTTTGAGACACAAAAGCGAACATAGTGCTTCTCTTGTCCACAAAAAACTTGCCATAGCAGCGCTGGGCAGATGCCCTAATCAGTGCCCGCTGATGGGCAAATGGATAACAACACATGGTCTGGCCACACAATGGAATGGGAATGTTTTTCAACAGCAAAAAAGAATGAAGCACTGATGCACACTACGACGTGGATGGATGTGGCAAAGACCGTGCGAGGAGAGGCGGCAGGCACACACGTCCACATGCCGCTTGCCTCGCTGATGTGAGCTGCCCAGGGCAGGCAGGACTAGAGTGACCGGAAAGCAGTTCAGTGGTTGTGTGGGCTGAGAGGACAAGGGGGAACAGACAGTGCCTGCTAATGGGATGGGGTTTCTCTCAGGGTGAACAACACGTTCTGGAGTTGGGCAGGGGAAGTGGCTGCAAAACTCCGTAGACTAAAAACCACTTAAACGTACACCTTATAGTACAGCTCAATAAAGCGTTTCTCATCGGAATTAGAATACATGTGCCAATGGTACCTATAGTGAGGGAAATGGGTTTTGTGGTCTGAATGTTATTTAGCAACAAAGATGCTTCCAAGACATTGGCGAGATGACTGAGGCACGCTCACAGGGAACAGCTGTGGGGAGAAACCAAACCAGCTGTGGGGGAGGAATGGGGCAGGGAGAAGCTGACTTGGGAGGAGCCAACCATATTGCCCCTTTCAATTCTTAAACTCCTGGTTTTTCAGGCTGAAAAAAAAAATGCAAGTTCTAAGGTGGACCCCTTAAAGACATCACCAAGATAAATGTAAATACCGACATCCCCCAAAGCCAAGTCGTTGGAACTCGGGACTTGGGATCACGTGTCTCGTGTAAGGTAGCCCTGTTTCCACGCGGGGCCCTCAGGTCCCAGGCTGCACTGGGAACAGAAGACCACTGCGTCCTCGTCGGACCTTCCTTCCAGCCCCCCCGAGGCTGCACCTGCACAGCCATCACGCTCAGCAGCCCCACAGCCCACCCCAGCACCGCCTCTCAGGGACTCTCCTATGACATCCCATCACGCCTCATCTGTCCCTTTGCCCATAGAACGTCACCTTTCCTAAAAGAGTAGTACACTATGATCATTTTACTAATTTCTGTTTTATTTCCTGTTTCATTCCCACAACGCTGGGCTGTAACTGTGGTGGGCCCATCAGGCATCTCCCGAGTACTGTTTGGACAGTTGGGAGCTTCCATGCACTTACCCATGGCCAGGAACCCACCTTGTAGTGAGCTGGCCCCCCACGGCACCCACTCCCGCTCCCCCAAGTGTAGCCCCTGGGTCCTAGACGGTGCCCTCCCTCTCTGAGTCACCCACAGTGCCTAGTCGTGGAACTGGCCCACACAGCATCCGGCAAACACCCAACGCCAGGAACCACGGACCAATCTCAAACCACACATCATGTCTTGGACATGACCACGCATCTCAGAGATTATTCCCATCAGCTGACATTTTCCAAGCACAGAGGACAGAGAACACAGTTGGCCATGGAATTTGGGGTAGTGAGAAAGGGAACTTGCAACCAAACAGGCGGACGGTACAGGCGTTCCCCAACACGGCAGATCCGGCGGAATGCGGGGCTCCGTCCACGGAATTGTGAACATAAAACATCAGCGTGCAGCTCCACACGGCCAAGGGCCCGCGTTAATCCCCACACCTCACCGGGAGGGAGCTGACAGCAGCAATGTGTTCTCTGCCTTTCAGTTCCGATGCCAAGTCGACTTCTGAAACAACTGCCATTTTACCCGACGGCAAGTACAGAAGCATCGTCGTGGCCGTTTTTAGTCTGGGTACGCCACAGCCTGGTGCAAGGTGGCGCGATGCGGTCACCTAACCACCGTCATCACGGCGGCCCTTCGAAGCCAACACTGGGGAGCCCCGAACCCTGGCTTCAGAACTTGTTGAAAAGCCAAGGCCAAGGGCCCAAAACGTTACCTGGGATGTTTCTGCATGGGGAACTTGTCACCCAGAAAAGCATGGAATGGTCTTCAAAATCAGGAGTAAGGGCCATCATTGTTGCAAAAGCGCCAACCCTGAGTGCCCAGACCATGAGGGTGGGGAGGGGCTGTGGCGCCAAGGACCACCAGCCCCTCCGTTCTCGGGCTGAGATACATAGGGTCCCTGTGAGACAAAGGGGGAGCAGGAGGAGGGTCCGGTCAAGGGGGTGAAAGGATGGAGAAAGAATTTCACCAAATCTCCCCAAATCCAACTGCTCAGTTTCCTGTCGTCAGGCTTCCTAGAGGGTCCTCAGATGGCCGGAGCGGGGGCAGCCTCGGGGCTGGGGGGCTGGCGAGGCAGGCCTGGTCTCGCCTGGTTTGCGACGTGTGAGACATAAAAGGGGGCACATCGAGAGGGCAGCACTGGGTGGCGTGCAGAGGGCGGGGAGAGAAAGAAAGCTGCATGGCGCTGAACCTTTAAGAAATCCCCTCCTAAGATGATTTACACCAACACTCGGCGAGCTCTGCTGTGGCCTGTCGTCTCAACGGGAGCCTGCGTGTTTAAAATCTAACACACTCATGACGAGTCTTATGGAGCACACGTGCTCCGGTCCCTTGTGGAACCGAGTTATCCCACATGCTCCCTAAGAACCTCCAAAAACGTCTCTTTTTAGTGTAGTAAATAGTCCACATGTTGACTCAACACCCCTCCGTTTTGTTGTTGTTTATTTAAAAACCATTCTGAGGGAAGAAAGTTCAAGATCACTCATTTCGTATTTTTCTACTACTAAATTAAAAAGGGTCCAACGGATTCAAATGATCACTTTTTCAAAGTACTTTATAAAGGTCTATGCTTTTTTGGAAACAAATTTGGACGGATGGGTTTAAAAACCTCCCAGAAACAGAGGGAAAGCACGGTTGGCCCTTCTCTCCCGGTGTGTGGTGGAGACACACGTTATCACCTCCCAGCGTTTTGCCGTGTCCAGCCAAATGGGTCTGGGGAGAGGCCTGTGGCCACAGTGGCCGTGGAGCTGAAAGAAGAGATGATAGTAATGCTCAGCAATGTTGCTCTTTTTCTGTGACCCCAGAGTGACCTACTTGACCCCAGGCCTGGCCCAGAGAACCACACTCTTCCATTTGAGGTTCTCTACTGGAAATCTGGGTTCTGATTTTCCCAACATCTTCATCGTTTGACCTACAGGAGTCTTTTGTGTAAGTTTATTTTTACACGTTACCGTGACCCCTGCTTTACTCTGCACTTCTCTCGTGGTCATTTTGTTGTGCTTTTGAATGGCCATTTGCTCACTGTTAAGAGCCCCCAAAATGCCACATCCTCTACCTTCGTCCCTCTCCACGTTTTCACCAATCTGGTATCGTTGCCGACTGGAAACGCAAACTAAAACCCCACACCTGACCCTCTCCGGCAGCTCTGCTTCTCCCCCTCGCCGCCTGCCAGGTGGGGACGTGGGACCCTGCCCGTGGCGAGAGAACCGCCTGCCCCCATGTCCGTATCTCGGCAATTACTGCCTGAGACCCAGATGGCCCTGCTGTCCTTTTGGGAAGATGAATCGCTGTCTCCTCGCTCCACGTTTGTCAGGTTTGGTGCTGCAGAGTCGATACTTTCACCTTGACACGAAAACTTTGTGATTTATCAGCGCGTTGCTTCTCCTGGGTTCGTACGGCCCCGAGAAGGATGGCCAATCGGAAGGCAGGGCGCGGATTTGGTCACAGCCACTTGGAAAAAAACTAAAGCCCTTTCTGATGACAGACAAATGTGTCTTGTTAGCAACAGCCCAAAAGCGCTTGACTTGTACTAATAACGAAAAGGGCATGCTGGTCACCGTGGGTCTAAAGACGAAGCACCCTGTCACCAGCCTGGTTGGGAAATTAGCAAATAATGTTCTTTTCCTTGATAAATGGGTGACAGTTCCCTCTCACCAATCATTTTTAACATTTTGATGCATGTCTATGATCCCACTGGAGGAACAGAAAAGTTTACTGGCCCTCAATTTTCAGATGATGAATGGAACTCTCTAAATGTGCGATTTCTGTATGAGGTATAGTTCATTTTAAGCAATTCTAGTAAATGGGTGTCACTGATTAGAACAAATAGTCTACTTGTGCAATAGCACAAACGGTGTCTCATGCTCCTGGCCGCCTTGAAGCGGGAAAGAGGGGACGGCAGTGACCCCGGGAGCTCTGGATCCCACTCTCTAAAGCTGCACCGAGCACACTGCCACTCAACTGGTCTTTATCTGGTTTAGCGCTGGAGCGCACCGGTGGGCACGACACAAAGCCAGTGCTCACCTTCCCTTTGTGGCTCTCCTGAAGGGCCTTGGGGTCCTGCAGATGACCTCAGGCCAGGTGAAGGGGCAAGGCAGGTGCATCCACACCAGCCCAGTCATGGGCGATGGGGTCGGGGGGGTGGGACACTTCTCACTGTCAATGTTTGATCGGGTGACAAAAGCAATGGAGGGGTTGGGCCGGGAAGAGAAGTAGTTTTGTTCCCGTCATGAATCCCCTGGATGTTGCCCCAGGGGACCGGCCTGGAGATGGCCTACGTTGGAGATGCACGTTCTGAGCTATTCTTTGATGTAACCAGCTTGGAATATAAGCCGAGGTGTCTCTCCTTCCGGGGATCCCTGGGGATGTGGTGGGGACAGACCTCCCCTGCCGCGCTCACACCGGTGGGTTTGAACAGGGAACACAGGGTGGCCACTGGGGTGCTGGAGTGGTGGACGGAC
The DNA here is from genome assembly GCA_004027775.1 of Bradypus variegatus. NCBI lineage: Eukaryota > Metazoa > Chordata > Mammalia > Pilosa > Bradypodidae > Bradypus > Bradypus variegatus. Next base: position 21,066 of record PVKY010000268.1, on the reverse strand, counting down.
AGTCGGCAGCCAGGAGCTGGGTCCCCTGGCCACAGGCATCACTGGCTGCCCAGGAGCCCACAGACCGAGTAACCCCAACTGTGGCACCCACGATGAAAGTACTGGGTTCTCCGTGTCCATGTTTATGGTTAGAAATTTATAATGGAAGTAATTAGGTGGTTTACATTTAAGGAAGGCATTAGCGTCTGGTTTAGCATAGTAAAAATACTATGATTTCTGGGAGGCAATTAGGAATCATTTGCTCTGTGGATACAAGTAATTTGAAGTGCGTTGGCCGGGAGGCGGCTGGTTGTGTGGCTGTGGTCGAAGGGTGCTATCGACCCCGCGGCATCACGGCACTGTTGACAGGACCGCATCTGAATGCACACAAAAGATCTTTAAGACACTTCAGAACCACGAGCGCCTTTCACAGCGTGGAGCAGAGTGGGGCTCAACGGCCAAAGCCCGCCAAGGGCACGGTGGCACGCAACACGGAAATGGTGCACCTGGGGGCCATGCCAGCACCCAAAGACGCGCTGTTTCCCCCCAGCATGGCACCCACTTTAAGGCGTGCTCTGATGTTCAGACACGAGACAAAACATAAATACAGTATCAGAAAGAGCACGGACTGCAGCAGCTGGGTGAGTGACGGTTTCACGAGCCTGAAACTGAACACGTCTGTGTGCAGAACACAATCGTCTCCATGTCCATCCGGCAAATGTGCTGCAGACCCAGGACAGGCTCTGTGCATCCAGCAGGCCCGTGTCTGCCCTGGACGTGTTTACCGTCAGCTGCCAGCTTCCTGTTTAGTGCCTGGGTTCGGCGTATTGCAAACAACACACCAACTTCTGGTAATTTGTGATCTTTTCTTTAATTGAGCAAAAGAGATCTCTGAAACAAGGACCGTCAGCCAGGCTTTAGATGAGAGGGGTCAGCATGAAGAGTTCCCGGTGAGCTGGGCCCACTCTGACTTCACGCCACTGCCACCCCGCTCCCAGCTCTAGCTCTTCTGTCAAACAGGAAACCATCCCGCCACGTGGACACTGAAAGCACGCGGTAGCACGCATCGGCGGGATGACGTTTCACACCTGAAAACGTATCTGTACAAGTAGTTTCACTGTGACATGATTTCAGCTAGAAGCGCTGGCATTCCAGTTTGACTTAATCGGACAACACTGCCATGCCTATATTCTAATTAAAAAATAATTTCTTTTATTACTCTTAACAATTTGATGTGTTTCTCTTGTGAAATTATGAATGTGAAACCACTCGATTGGCCTATGAGCTGAGTTTCTCAGGTAGGATAATCGGGGACTATTTTAATTATTATTAAACAAGCAAATGATACACTATTAGACAAATATTAAAACAAGCATTGTACTCAGTTATTAATTTGCACTATTCACTTTTAAATGCAGCAAATATCTCATTAATTTAATTTTAGGTGCCCACCAGTTTATATTGCATTTTACAGTCTAGAAGGCAATTTACTATTAACTGGCAATTACATACAGAGTGATTGTTAATTCTGCTCCTAAGTGCTGGCTGCTCGAAAATTGTTCTCTCTCTCTAATTTTTGACCTCCTTACAACAGGGGTGAGGTACACTGGGAATACAAAGGGCCAGTATGGGGGAGCTGGACATGTCATTTGTGACTCATTCTTTTAATTCGCCGTGCTAATCAACTGAACTGCCACAGCCTCCCAAGGTAATTGTATCTTTGGAACAGTTGAAAGCAGCAGGCAAAAAGGCCTCGACGGACGGGGCCGGGCCTCCCCTTTCCAGGGAGCGAAGCCGCCGAGCCTCTGCTGGGGGTTGACTAATGGGGTCTGGTCCTGAAAATTCTGCTGTTTCCCAGATCATTGTAAACAGATCACTTAAGTCTTCTGCAGGGGCCCCCCCAGCCCCCGGCGGGCGGCCTCGCGGCGGGGAGGTTAAATGTTAGGGTGTCCCGGCAGCCTCCGGGCCCGGGGGACACTGATGGGAACCAGGCGCCGGGGGACGGCCCCCTCCCCGGGGGGCTGCGCGTCCACGCTGGGAACCCCGCGGGGGCCGGCTCAGCTTTCAGCGGCCAGCATCATTCCCAGTGATTATCTCGTTGTCCCCGTCAATTTCAGGGCGATGCAAATCAGACAGAAGTTTCCAGGTCAGACAGGTTACGACCTCAGCTTTCCCCTGCTCCCGAGCCTGCCAAGCCCCCGTATCCCTTACACCGCGTTTGAAATGGATAGTACTGCCTGTGATGGGGGGCGGGGGCGGGCGGGAAGCCCCCCTCCAGCTGGGAGAGGCGGGACCTGGCCAGTGCTCACCGGACAGGGCCAGTGATCTTGGGCCCCGGGTGTGATGTCCACGGGGTGCAAATGGGAGAAGGGGGGCCTGGACCCCAGATGCCTGAGGGTGCTCCCACAGGTCGGTGACTGCACTGACCGCTCCACCTCACAGCCTCCCAACAGGGACAGCAACACCACGGAGAGGAGGGAGCCGCGCTGGGCCTGAGGGGGCCACGGCCACAGGAGGCCATCAGTGTCCCGCGTCCCTGATGGCCACTGGCCCCAGCCGGCGGCTGCCCTGCTCGGTTTCCACATGCGCGTGCACAGTGTCCGCTCGTGCCAGGCACTCGGTACCGAATCCCCCGCGGCTGGCAGCAGAGGAGGGACAGGAGGGAGCAGAACGTTCCCGCCACCCTATTTCTTCTCAAAAAAATACAAACCAATGGGAAGTCGCCACTAGTGACAACAGCCGTGCGGTCTCCCCTCCGAAAGACCAGTCTGCACCAAGAACTCAACTTAGCGGAGGGGCCGAGCAAGCGGCCAAAGCAGCCACCGGGGTGGCCGAACCGAGTGTGAGCTGACACAGGCGGCGGACACACCACTCGTGCTACAGCAGGTCCCGAGGGACACACACAGTGAGACAGACATGCTCCTGCACGGCACAACCGGCCAGGGCGAGGCTACAGGCCGTGACCCACCTAGGGGACCCACACAGGGCACCAGGCCTGGCACGTGCCCGCCCGTCCATAAACAACAGAGAAACGCTCGTTCCTCTAAGGAACGCAGGACTTGGCATGATTCCCACGGATCCCCAGAGAAACCAAACCCCGGCAGCCTCTGGTAGTGGACACCCACTACCCAGGGCCTGACCCTAAGTCAGACACATCACATAGGCTGTCCCTGGTCCCCACAAAAATCCCACGGAAGGGCCCTTGGGGGGCTGGGAAGTGCCACGGCCGGTGCCATGGCCAGCAGCGAGCAGGGCAGGGCGGGCTCTGGCTCCTGGCATGGCCACGGCCTCTCCAGCCCAAAGTCCAAGGGCAGAAGCTCTCAGCAGGGCAGAAGCAGGAAAGGGTCACAAGTGCATGGCTTGGGGGCAGTTCATGAAATGGGGCCCCCAGCCCCAGGTGGGCTCAGACCTGGCCCATCCCCGGGTGACCCAGGACCCTCCGCAGTTCTGTGCAGTGCAAGTGCCCAGCGCTGAAGTACACGTGAACCTTTAAGATAGGCCCTGATTTTTGTCACCCTGTTTTGATGTGCCTTCATTTTCTAATATAGTGGGGGCCTCAAAAGGAGGAGGAGCCAGGCCCCTCTCCATCTCTGGGTCTTCCAAGGTGACCACAGCACCTGACTCCGTGGGTGGGGTGGGGGCAGGGCCCCTTCCTGCTCGGTCCCGGGGCAGCTCCCGGCTCCTGGTGGGAGAGAGCAGGACCCTTGGGCAAGGCAGGTTCCAGCTCTTGAATCCCCGTGGGTTCTGACTTCCTTCCCCCCCCAGAGGACTGAGGGGGCCCCGACAGCCCACCCAGCAGCCCACCCAATAGCCCTGGTTTCCAGGAGGACCCCACATCTTTGCTCCCTAGATGGAGAGGACCCCATCCCGGAGACCAGCTCTGCTCCCAGCATCAAAGCCGCTGCACCTCCCAGCCCCCCAGGGACCCCAGGTCAGCGTCACCCACTCAATTCACAAGCACCTTCAAGACCACAAATATACAAGAGCCAGAACTTGTGTCCTTCCTCCTTGTGGAGTGGGAGGAGGCTGCCCGTCGTTCAGAACGTTCTCAAATGTTACCACTTTGGGAGTCGGCTAAGTCTAGAAATCGAAATGCAAACAGCCCTCAAGTGCAGTTTATTTATGGCTTTTCCTAACAGCCACCTAAACGGATCTGTTCACCAAGCACCTGTGGGGGCTCCACGTCGTAGAAACCCCCGTAAGATAGTAAACACCTGTCCCTGCCGTCTGCGAGCAGCGTCCCCGCAGAACATAGGTCCCCAGGAAGCCTGGGTGGCGAGAAGGGGAGGTGCTGGGCGGGTGGGCTAAGACCCCAGGCTTCGGGAAGAGAGACCCGGCTGTAAACAGGAGGCCCCCGTTCCGGGCTGGGTGGCCCTGGGCACATGCCACAACCTCCCTGAGCCCCATTTCAAAGGCAACTGCCTCCCAGGGCAGCCGCACCAAGTGATGAGGTGGGCACAGGGCCCTCTGCACGCAGCCCAGCACGTGGCACCCGCACTCACCATGGCTGCAGGGTGGCGGTATCCCCTACCACGCCCCACGCCCCCACCACAGTCAGGAGGGTCAGAGCCCGGGACCCCACGCTGGGCAGGGCCGCACCTGTCCCAGGCAGAGAGGGCGCCCCTGACCCCCACCCAACCAGGGGGCCTGGGGAGCCCCACCCCGTCCTCCCCGCAGAAGCAGTTATGGTAAAAACTGGAGACGTGCACTCACCGGTGTAGACAAACCGCCCGGGAGCACCTTTACAGAACTGCTTGGATTTGTAGGACAGGGTGACTTCAACGACTCCAGGAATGTGTCGCGGTGGGGTCTGCACTCGGATGGCGTGGGGCGTGATCAGCTACGGAAACCACACGGACAGGCATTCAGCGGCGCTGGCCGGGAGGGGCGGACACTGGCCAGTTGGGCATAATTACCAAAATGAGCACAAATTGGACCATCGTCTCGGAATGCTCCCTCCTGGCTGTCAACCAGGGACTTGGGATCTGCAATGTTCCTTAAGAAAAATATCTGCAAACGATCCCAGGTTTTAGTTTGCAGGAAAGGCCACAAGGCATCATTCATATGAAAATTGCCACCACATGTCTCCCTTACCCACCACTCGCGGTTCTAGCGTTCATCGTTCGGGGCATACGCAGGGACCTCCTAGGGCAGGTCTCAGACCCACGGGTGGGGCAGGAGGGGGCTCGCCTGCCCTCGCCCACCGCCACACATGTACCATACTGGGGGACCGGGGGTGCTTTGGCAATAGGTGACTCGGGGCACCCCATGTCCAGACACCATCCCCAAACACGGCCACCGATGGAAGCCACGCATCCACAGGCTTACCTCACTCCACACCAGCATCGTCCCGAACACCACTTGCAGCCCATCAAAGAAGTTGTCTCCGATGATGATGACGGTGGCTCCCCCCGTGGTCCAGCCTTCACTGGGACTGATGGCCTTGATGCAGGGAGTTGCTGCTCACACAAGACAGAGAGCGGGCCCCTGAGCGCCGGACCCCGACACCAGGCCACGCAGCGGGGAGGGCTGCGCCGTCTCTCCGGGTGGCACGCAAAGGGCAATCGGAGATCAGCATGTTGATGTGCTTAAAGCAAACTATTAAATGTTTTATAAAGCAAAGGCCCAGCTGCGGAATACTAGTGAGCAAGAAAAAAAAAAACGGCTTGATATAGCAAATTATGTGTCAGGGCAAATATGACTATTACAAATGATTAAGCATCGCACGCACATGGCATGTCGATTTATCTGCTTTGCGGTACAGATCTAAGCAGAGTCAATCAAAAGGTTGTTGAGGGAGATGGGAGAGCAAATGCCTTGCATCTCCATTCCTCATAAGCAGCTAATTGGGTTGGGTTTTTTCATCCGCGAACTTTGCCTTTTGGTTCAGAACTTCATTTTCCTCTGTCACTCCACAATTACTACTTTTCACTTTTCATCGGAAAAAAAATCAAAAGCACTATATTAATACTTTTGTCAAAGATACACATTTTACATCTAATATTGTTTGTCGACAGGAATCCCTGCGCCGCCGGCCTGACCTCCCTTTGTCTCCGGAGTCCTCGCATTTGCATGAGTTTATTATGATGGTGCGTCCAGGGGGGCCCAGGGGCGGCCCCGCTGAGGGGACGGCGGGAGGCCCAGCAGGCCACTGCCCGTGAGCGTGGAGGCCAGGCCAGGCTGCGGGCCCAGAGAGGCCAGCTTTGTTCTGCGCTTTGATCAGCCCTCCTCTTACACGGTGCTCGCAGACCTTCATCCCGCCTCTGATGGTCCCTTATACCCAGACTTCCATGCAGAGGAGCAGCACCCAGGACCCACACCGGGGCTCTGTCCTCAGGCCCGTGGGTGAACGGGCACCTGGGCACTGGCCGTGCAGGGGACGGGCAGGCGGCTTGCACCGTGACACGGTGAACCTCCAGGATGCATGCCTTGCTGATGCTGTCAGGCAACACCACACCCCAGAATGTGGGAGACCCCAGCCTCGGTCCTGCCCACACCAAGCCCTGGACACCCCAAGGTCGGGGATGCCACCCCCTGTGGGCATGGGGGTGTGAGGAGGAGCCATAGAGCGAGGGCCTCCACCCCAGGCCCATGGGCACACTCTCCGTTTGGCACTCCTCCACTGCCATGACGACCCTTCTGAATTTCTGTCCAAAAAGTAGTCCTTCCACTTGGTCAACCAGCATGGCTCACCCCGGCTGCCCCCCCAACGCCCTGGCTTTGCTCCCCCATAGCTCTGTGTCTGGAGAAGAGCACAGCCCACAGGGCACCTTGGAGAGCTTTTGTACGCCATCCCTCCTACTTGAGCCCTGGGCAGAGTGGCTTCAGGTCAGTCCTCCTTTGGACCCTGGGCCTGAGCCGGTGGCACATGTTCCTAAGTGGGAGCTTTCCAGAAGCCTGCGCGCTGTGCCTCGGCTTCCCCGACAGGCCCAGGCAGCTCTGCAGAGCTGTCTAGTTAATCACCATTAGCTCTTGTTGTTTAGCACGCGGCAGGCCTGCCGCCCCCTTTGTTTGCTTTGCTGTTGGACTAGAGGGGGTTATATTTGCTCACTCCACGGCTATCTCCCTCCACAGCAGAGGCGCAGAGCACACACCGAGAACTTGCCCTTAACTAGCACTGTTGACTTCATGCTAATAAGTTCATACAAATTTTCATTTCTGAGGCTTCCGAATGACATTTGCTTTTCTTAATTGCATGGAGAGCATTTGAAAAGGATCAGCTCTCTAAAGACTGACAAGTCTCCTCCAAGGGGGTGACCTTCATCAGCACAGCCAATTATGGCAAATAATTCACAAAAAAAAAAAATTACAGTAAACAAATTTACTTTGGAGGTGAGAAAAGAAAAAAAAAAATTCCGGGATCTACTGCATGCACAAGAGGCTCCTCTGGCAGCTGCGGCCCAGTGGAACCCCACATTGTCTCGGAATTTGTGGTGCTTCCCAGCAGAAAGCAAGCTTGGGGCTGCCTCGGCGTCCGCAGCAGCCAAGAGCCATCTTCCTTCTGCCTGTATTTGCATACATTTCAATGCACACACAGAGAGGAACATGTGTTCAGTGGGAACCATGGCAAAATGAATTACACAGACAGCGTTCAACACCTAATGATGTACGTGCACCCCACACACAAGCAGATGATGGGAGCTGAGCACAGCCGCTGAGGATGGCAGAGCCTGGCTGGCGTGCTGGGGAGGGGGAGCCCCCCGGGTGGGCCTGGTTCCGCTCCTTGGCCCTGTTCTGGGAGACGATGCTGAAGACGGACACAGGTCTGCGGCCTCTCCATGAGGCCCGGCCTCCCGGGGCCCCGAGCTGCCAGGAGGCGAGGCATGTCTCCCAACAGATCTGCCGTGCGCTAGGATGCCCCGCTTTTCAGCTGTGAGGCACGGCTGTCACCCTACTTGGGAGAAGAGCACTCACAGCTACCCCGCTTTCCTCCTCCAAGCCCCTCCGTGCTTTCGCCTCGGCTGCTCGTGTGGACGTGAGGATTTCAGAAAGTGAGTGATGCCACTCGAAACCCACGTTGTTGACCCAACTGTATGGTTTCCCTTTCTTCCTTTCGGGGTCCCTCCACAAGGTCCCAGATTCAGTTAATGAATAGTTTCCCCGGCCCGGGTCCCATTAATCAGCCAGCTCTCTCGAGTAACACCCAGCCTTCGCCGTGCTCCTCTGCGGTCACAATATTGAAGCACTCAAACAGGCCTAATCTTGCCTCGTGAAGACTTCTTTGTTCTGCCTGCTAAAATGTCTTGTAATTGTGCTTAGGATGTCCAGATGGCTGGCTGATACTCCAGCTGATGGGATTATACCTTTTACCTCTCCTAGGGCCATCTGTTCCCTTTAACTCGCTAAAGCCCCCGCAGCCTGGTTTCAGTTGTCGTTATTGCATAAACCTAACCGCATTACCCACTTGGCATGCAAATAGCTTCTCCGCTGCAGGCCCGCGCTGGGCATGACTCGCGTCAGGCCCAGGCAGGGCTGGGGTCATTCCGGAGGGGGCGAGAGGGACAGGGGGGAAAATTAGAACCTGAGTTGCCCGCCCGGCGCCGGGCTGGGAGGTAGAGGCGTTGTTTTCCCCTCGCCTGTGTTCAATACTGTAAATAATTTGCCTCGCTTTTTGTGAGCTCCAAGGACGGGGTGGCAGGCTTCCACGGCGGCAGCAGGGGGAATTAGTTTACTTGGAAACCATCAGTGAGTGTGTACACACTGCTGGTGAATATTAGATGATTGGATAATGAGGTGTTAGCCAGGAGAAGCCGCTCGTAAGCACAGATCTGTGGCTTAGGGGGCACTTTTCCTTAAAGACCGTGGGGCGGATTCTACGCATACACCCCACCGCACCCCAGTAAGAACCGGGCGGGAGGAGGGAAATGGCCAGGACTTAAAACAAACTTCCTAAGCATCCACTCTCTCAGGAAGTGACAGAAACAGAAGAGGAGTGTGTCTTCATTCGAGAGTGCACGCTGGCTTTTCTTTTTTTTCTTTAATTTTTTTTCTTGTTCCCTTAGGGCATTTGAGAACTGGGGCATTAATTACAAAGTTACTATTTACGACAAACGCTTTTTTCTTGAAGACCTGTACATGCTTAGCTCTCAGAGCCACCTCCTGGCAAAGGAACAGCTTTTTGTCATTCTCCATCACTTTCCAGGGTGGAGCAAGATATTTCAGTCTCCTTCGTGACAGAGATGTTTAACTGAGTTGGTTTCGATGTTGATAAAATACTGAGGAACAAATATGAAAAATACAAAAATACAAAAAAAAACAAAACGCGAGCAAGGCTGCTTCTGCAAATAGTTTCTGATGGGTTGGGTTTTATCTCCAAGGGACCCACGGGTGGCCTTTATTTTCTTAAATGCTATGTCTTCTGCTTACAGTCAAATGCTTTTTCACATTACTTATAAAAATAAATACTTGTGCTTTGCTCAGATCATCACAGCTCATTAGAAGAGGCTGATTTTGGACCCAGACTGTACCCCAACCACCACAGGGCTGCAAGGGCCCCCTGAACTCACGCATTGCAGACTCGGGCTCTCTGGGGAAGCCAGAAATGGAGGTCCAACGAGGCAACCCTCTTAATTGTGAGCCTCATTAGTGATGGTTGCTAAGCAAAACACACACCTACCTTCAGCACAGAGGCAGGAGATAAACAACACGTCACAGCCTCTAATGCCTCGGTGCCCAGGGCGACCTTTAATTATTATATTTTTGTTCTCTTATACCTTAGTCATTAACGTAGAAAAACAAATTAGTTTATTTTTGTAGACCACAGCAGATTCATAAATTGTCTTCCAGTTCTTATGCCTGAATCATATTTCATTCGGATAATCTGCACAGGCTTCATTCATTTTCCCGAGTGTGCGTCTGTCTGCCTCGTGCGTGGCTCTCGAGGGCCTGACCGTAGTAGAGGGATTTGTCTTAAAACCGCTTAGTTTTATGGGCTGTTTGCTCTAAAAGATTCAACCACACTGTTCTGTTTCACTTTTTAAAACAAACAAACAAGAAAACATACTGCTTTCTCATGAATTCACATTGGTCAGAATCTCGTGATGGTTATGAAATGTCTTATAGGGGAAAATGGAGCTTATTTTAAAGGGGGTGCGCTGAATCTCGGGGGCCATGAAGAAGCACAGATCAGGGCCTGGATGAGGGGCTTGGCCAAAGGCCCACTGCATCCGAGTTTTTCTGAATTCTGATTAAATGTCCAAGAACACTTCTTCCTACTTATGACTTTTACCAAAACTCTTCTCTTTTAACAAGCAAAACACAAAAGTCAATCACTTAGAAGCATTTGGCAAAAACAGAAAACATTTAGCCTGGTTTTTCGTTTTCCTTTCTCCCTCTCTCTCTCTCTCTCTCTCTCTCTCTCTCTCTCTCTCTCACACACACACACACACACACACACACACACCACCCAGGGACAGGAAGTAACCTAACCTGCACTGTCAGCTCTGGTTGGTAGCTGTCCCCCAAACACGCACAAATTGTCCGGGAATAGGACAAGCCGAAAGAAAACCAAATAAATGAAAACTGCAAGAAAAGCTGTATGCAAAATAAAGCTTAGACACAAACAAACTAATAAAGAAGGGAAGGCCGTGGCACGTGAGGCGAGCAGGAAAGCAGAGTTACTGCACGGAGAGGAGGAAGGAAAGAGGGGCGCCCTCTCCCCTCCCCTGCCATGGCTGAGGGCACGGAGGCCCGTGAAGGGGCTCGGGGACCCGACCACAGGAACTCAACGTGAATCAACAAAAAAGGATGGTGCAAAGAAAAAGAAGCATTGCAAATAAAAAGAGACATGTAACATGTGCCTACCATTTTCCAGATAAGAAGGAGCCGTACCTTCTGAGGGGTCGAGGCGGCGGGCCCGTCGCCCGTGTTTGGAATTGTTGTGCACAAACATGTTGTCGGACACCGCCAGCACGTGGCCGTCAACATTGACCGTTGTCGACACGACAACCTGCAAAGACGAAGGCAACGTGAAAATGGAGTTGGCAAAGGAGAGCACAGCCACCCGTTAGGCAAAATGAAATCACAAATATCACAGAGCAAAGGGAAACAGCACTGGTTTCTGGAAGTTCTCCACAGCTTTCCTGGTGGTGGGTGGGCTTTGTTTGGTTTTGACTCAAGAGTTTTCTCTTCAAAACCTGCTATGCTAATTACAGTTTATTCTCCCATTCTGCTAACAAGTGAATTCAACTCAGAGAAATATTCTTCTAGCCATTAGCTGTAGAAACACCCCTCTAGCCACTCATTCTAAAGCTGCTGTTTTGATTGATTTGCTCACATATTGATTAGATAGTTTATCTAATTAAAATCTGTTTACTGGAGACTGTCCTCCCATAAAGAGTTGGGAAGATGCCAAGTTGCCCCAAAAAAAGGCTTCATAAATCAGAGGCACCCCTAGAACCCATGTTCCATCAGTGAACGAGCTCAGGGTCAATTTTACAATTTCATTTCATGTCTGAGCATGAACTTTTTTGCATATGAAAAGGCAGAGTTGCAAACAAATAGTGAAAGTGTCTTCGCTCCAGGAAAACCCCTGCTCAGGTTTGCTGGGATGTCTCCTGGCCCTCGCAGCCAATGGAATGTCTTCCTTTCTTCTGGCGTGAGGCTCCCATTCTCAAGTCCAGTTCAGGGCGCGGCCAGAGAGGAGGTGATGGATGCAGCCTTCTTTCACTTAGAGCTACCACAGGGACAGAGCACAAGGAACACCCCCCCCAGCAGCCACCCTCTAGGTGACTTCATGACACGATCCCAGATGTGGTGCCCCATCACGGACCAAAGAGACGGGAACCTACAATGCGGCCCTGAGGTTTCCCTTCCACAGGGGTAGGGCCGCACGGAGACTTATTTCCAGGGTGGTCTGGAGGGACTGGGAGGTCTGGCGGGATAGGGGATGGAAGAAGCCTAGATTTTTCCACGATTGGGGCGGACTCGGCCAGGTCCCTGGGGCAGTGGACAGGGCCAGTGCCTCCTCATGACCCACCACCTCAGGGAGAAACATGCAGCCTGAGCAGGTGGGTGGGAGCCAGACAGCGTCCCGGGCAGCGTGCGGCTTTCCTGCATGTTCTGGGCACATCCAAACATACCATATACAATCAACTGTGAAAAGCCAAAGCTACCCACTTCCATGTGAACACATTTGTCTAATAAGGGACTTTTTAACAAAAATCTCAGGCCCCTGTAGACAATCAGGAAGCAAGGGCAGGAGCCCTTGTCACCCCCAAAGTTCCCTCATCAGGAGCAACTTCCTCGATGGCGCCCACTCTTTGGACAAGGCCGAGATGGCTGAGGTTCGGACACCCTCAGGCCCACCTGCACCCAGGAGTACTGTGAATATTCCGTGGGACACTGTGAGCGCCACTGCCACTGCCCCTGATCGAGCTCCAGAGGTTCCAGCATCTTCTTTTATCACTGCGGCCCACAGGGGAGGGGCGCGGACTCTTTCACTGTGTGCCTGGGCACCGTGGCCTGGAGGACCGAGGGGCTGTTTCGGCTCACCCAGGTGCCCCCTACCATCGCTGGTGGTCGAAAGAGATCTGTACACATCTTCTGAGCGTGAGGCTAAGGCCCAAAACAAGCAGTGAGGCCCAGACCGGATCCTTTCTAACTTCCTAGATCATGACGCATTAAAGAAACAAGAAAAGGGAGAAATAAAAATAAAAAAGGCACTGTCGTTGCTCCGTCTTCTGCATATGAGTCAGTCGCCGAGGGAAAATGGAGCAGTTCAGCTAAAAGGAAGCAGATGAGCCGTGTTTGGCTTCTGGTCCTGGGCCAGCGCCGCAGGGCACCTAGAGAAAGGTGCTGAGGCCAGAAAGCAGCGGGGATGCTGGGTAAGCCTCGACGCACGGTTAAGTCCAGTTAAACCTTCCGTGAGGCCTGGAGATTAGCTCAAGAGACCAGAGAAAGTCCTTCTAGTAACCGCGGGCTCCAGGGTGGACCCACGACGGCCCGTGACCGATGCTGTGCTCACTCATCGGCGAGACAAAGGGGCGGCAGTGCGGTCCAGCTGTGACCTTCGCTCCGCTCAGGTGGGCCGATATCGCCAGGGCCTTGGGAAGCCACGGTGACTGAGAAGCGGACGTGGGGCCCAGCTGTGCGGAGGAAGCACTTCCCCAACTGCAGAGCATTACTGGGGGTGATCCCAGGACCCCTGGCTTCTCTGGGCGGCTGGCTGGGCCTGGAGACATGTCACGGGTTTTGCAGAAGGGCTTCAGCACAAGGTAAACTTCTGAAAAACACTTTGGGCTAGTTTGATGATTAAAAAAAGGTCTTGATCCCAGCGACTTGTCCGAAGTGGCAGCCCCGGGGCCCTCCGCTCGTCTCCATCAGCCGCCACTGTGGCCAAATTCTGCCCTGGCAGGGGCTGCTAACAAACCATGGTGTTCCCACCCAGAATATTTTTATGATTAAAAAGTAGCAAAATAATCCATCATTCATGCAGAGGACCTTCCCTCAGAAACAATGTTCTCATCACTCACAAAGGCAGGAAAAGCATGAACTCTGTCATCATCTACCCTGAGCCCTGCCGGCGCTTGCCCCCCCTCCTCTAGAACTCCTGGGCCCGGGAACAGTCCAGCAACAGGCACAAACTAAGGAGGCGAGTCCAGTGTGCACCTCGGGGTGGGGGGAGGTGAGCCAAGAAGATGCTCTGGGATCTGCACAGAGGCCGGAAGCAGTGACAGCTTCCTTGCCGAGCAGAGATCCAGGATCCAGAGGAGAGCCGACAGGTTGCGTGACAACTCCACCCAATAAAAATAAGTGAATCCCTAAAAGATCTTCAGCACGGACTCCCAATCCAGCTGAGCAAACGGGGCCACATTAGATGCTAATGCTAGGAGGACTGTGCTTCAAAAGATCTTAAGGTGCCTCTGAAGCATGCCTAGAGGGCTCAGCGGGGGGGTGTCGCAGGCAGCCCCACGTCCGTAACTTCCTGGCTCAGATGCTGTTTGGGGGACAGGCCCCGGCCCAGCCCAGCAAGGCCACGGCACGAGCCCACCTGACAGGTGCACCTTGGCAAAGGAGCCAAAGCTGGCCCTGTCCTGAGAGCCGATTTCAGCTGGGACAGCTCATGGCTGGCCTGGAGGAAGTTGGGGTCCTAAGACCCCAGATCATTTTTAAAGCATTGTATTTAAACTCTTTACTGCATGAACCACTTCTGGTTTTCTCCCAAGCCCTTGAAGGACCAAAGAATCTTTTCTAACCATTTCTAACTCAGAGAATTCAAATTGCATATGAAAATTCCAGCCCACTTGTCTTTTAAAGGTGTGTACCTGGAATCGTCGCATATCTCGAGGGTTGCCTGCATTCTTCAAACAGTTCTGATTGCACTTGAGGAAAAACTTTAGAAAGAATCTATAAAAATACAAAAACGGATACGTGTTAGGTTTATCATACAAAAACGACACAAACTTTTTAAAGGAAACTTTTGAATGGAAGGTGAGGGGGGAGGGGCGATATTAAGAGAAAACTCGGTGGGAGGCAGGGCCGGCAGCCGGGGCCAAGGGCAGCGGAAAACAGCTCCACATACGAAAAGCAGCCACTTGTGTCTGCCTTAGCATTTTGGGTATTTTGGATTTTCACGTTTGTTAACAATCGTGACTTGGGACAATGCCAATTTTTGCCTGGGTCTTTGCACAACCCCAGATTCAGCAAATAAAAATAAAGGACACCCATCTAAATTTGAATTCCAGATAAACGATGAATCATTTTTTAGTACAGATACATCCCAGAGCACACCAATACTGAGAGAACTATCTGTCGTTTATTCAGAAGTGAATGTGAATTGGATGGCCTGTATTTCGTCTGGTCACTGGAACCCCAGAGGGCTTCACTGCCCAAGCAAGTGCACTTTTCAATAGACCTTCAAAGTTACACCTGGTACAACTCTTGAGAAGAGAAAGGATTCGGGTGTTGTTTTAAGGTGTCAGGTTTCTGTGGAACGTCTCCAGGTGCTTTTAAGGGATACGGTGGTTCCGGGTAGGGTCCTAGGCAGAAAGCAGGGGGCAGCGGGCACTACCCAGGACAGGAGAGGGGAGACCCCCATGGGGCAGTCTCTGTTTCCCACCATGTTCTGCCATTGTGTTTTGGGGTATGAAGATCCAGGGCCCTGATGGTGAATTAAGATGCCGTGACATAAGCACCATCACGCTGTCTTCCTCCTTCCCATGTGCTCAGCGATGAAGGCAGAAGCCCCGACTTAACAGTCTGGATGTGTGGACACTGGGAAACCAGGCCGCCATGCCAGCCATGAGGAAAGTGGGGGTCTTGCCCCTGTACAACCTCGGTCTCAACTTGAGATGGCAATGTCGGCATGAGTCAGAGTGAGGGGGCCTCCACCACGACACAGCCCCTCTCCTTAGGTGTCGTAGCCTACCGTCCAGCAAAAAATGTTGCCACCAAAAATCTTCTCCAAACTCTTTCAAGATTTAGTCTGTGCTATCGGGGACTCTGCATATTTTACACAGTGTCCCACGATGTCACTGAGCTCAAGCTCATGTTCAGGGTTCCTGGTTGGCAATCACAATTCCAGAAAATAAAAAGGCCTGATGGACTAAGACGTTTCCCCTAACTGTACGCGCTTCGCCTACGCCGTCCGCTCACAGTACTTCCTCACGCCATCTGCCACCCGCACAGAGTAAGTCACTTGATATTCCACCCACCGATTTTTCCTAACAACCACTGTGCAATTAAACGCCGCAGTTCTGCGGAGGTAAATGAGGCACACCTGCGGCCACACTGCGTTTGAACCGCATCAGAAAGGGCCTAACAAGGTGACAGTGCCACAAAGTTATTGCCCTGTCAGGCAATTAGGTTTTCACTTCGGGGACAGCCACACAGCACAATCAGGCCGCACATTACCACCCGCCTGGTCTTCCGAGCAGACGCTGGCCCTGGGAAGCCGCTCGGCTGCGCAGCTACCTGCACGCGACCGTCTGCAGGAGACTCCCTGTAACGGGAAAGACTTTTTCTTTTCCTCCAGACATCCTTAACGTCCTCTTAGCCAGCTCACCTTTCTCCCTCCGAGAGAGGGAGTGGTTCTGGAGGGTTCCTAAGCAGGTGCTGCCCTGTGAGGGACCTGGTGGGCGGGGCCTGGCAGGCTCCTGGATGGTCACTAGCAGAAGTGGCCCTAGAAGCCTCCTGGGCAGACACACTGGGCTCGGCGCTGGGGCAGGTGCACACGTCACACGCTCCCATTTGGGGTGGCCGGTGGTAGTTCCTGTTTCTACTCAAAGTGTCTACAAAGGCCGTCTAAAAACTCTTAAGTGCTCGGTCCCAATCATACAAATGAAGTAAAGCACCGCATTGCCGGGCTGCCTGCCCCCCAGGTCACTGGGACGGCTGAGGGGGCTGCTCTTTGCCCACTTCCTGCCCCACATTGGGCATGTCCAACTCGAGGACGCAGGGCCGCCCCTGGAAAGCAGCTGCGTGGTTCAGCCTGGGCGTGAGCCGGCCCTGCCTTCAGTCCTCCAGAGGCAGCTCCATGCCTTCACCAGGAAGTGCACGGCGAGACGCACCATTAGGACGTCTGGGGAGGGGTGAGAAAACCGAATGCCCAACACGTGAAGTCAAATGGTAATTCTCATCCTTTACTCAATTACCCTTTAATTGGCTTTTTCCTAAGAAATATCTGACAACCACTTTACATATCTCACTTCCAGACTCCAGTACACAAAGGATTTAATACTCTTGTTATGAAAGGAAAAATCTTTCCTATGTCAGAAAATCTTTGCCTTTAGCACCAATAAACTCTTTATTACTGCTAAACATGGATTTGCAGCTCGATCGCAAAGAGGCGATAAAAATTCTAACCTGTCATTAGTACATTATGCTTAATTGTGTACAGTGTGTCTCGTTGCATCTGTTGGCCCATCATCAAAATGACCATTATGTACACTAATTCCCTGACCCCGTCTTTATTTCCCTAAAGAGTCATCATCTTTCACAGTAGGTACCAGAGTAAATCAAGCTTGAAATATGGGCTTTATTTACTTGTTTCTCCCAGGCAGGAGGGGAAGACAGCAGTGAAGACAAACTGCTGCACATCACTAGCAACTCCCCCGCAATGTTCCACTCAGAGACAGCTCACGACATCCCGGAAAGTTCTCAGTAGCTACAAGAGGGGTAAGAGCTGTGCTCTTAGTTCTTTCGAAATCAGGCTTCCTCGCTGACAGTTTGTGGGGATTAGGAATGAATACCACACGGATGCACAGAAGAGCGGGCTGCAGCTGGCTCTGGTTCTCAACTCAGGAGGACCCAGCGAACAGAGACAAGGCCACTGTTCCCTCAGAGACAATTAGCTAATTCTTTTTTTTTTATCATGAACACAGTCAAGGCCAGGAGTGTGCCCAATGGAGGGAGTTAAAAGTTTGGCCGCATCTTTTGTATCAGAGTCCCACCACTCAACTCCTAACACAAACAGAGGCGCAAAGGGTCATAGCAGGAACACTTAAAACTGAGCCGAAACAAATAAAGGGATAGCTTATTTTAACCAGAACTCATCGCAGGTTTCACTCAGCAAGGGACAAACCCCTACCGCAGTAACTAATTTCAAAGTCTGCTCAATTTCTGTGTGTTTAAGCTATGAATTAGTTCATTTATATTTACTTTTATGAAGCTGATTAGCCAGAGCTTCCCTATCTGATGAAAATCATTTTAATTGTAGTGTTAGGCTCCTGTGTAATATCCATTACATTATGAACTGTTTAAATTCTACATGGGTATTGTGTAAATTGGCCCTTTGTGAGCTCGCAAGCAATTAGGACCAAACAACTCTCCTTTAAATGGCTACAGAACTTTGTGGTGTTGTTCAGGACAATCAGAAACAAAGGAGGCTGTTTAATTGTAATTTAATGGAATATCAAGGAGTCCGTGGCATTAGATGCTGGCAACAGAGAGCAGGAGAGAAAAATTAACTGCAATTATGTTTGATTAAAGCTATCCTTCTCAATAATCAGCAGTCCTGACAGGCCATGGGGCTCTAGTGGGTTCCGGGATGGCAAAAGGTGTGGCACAATATTAGGGCCAATAAAGGAGATATTAGCATAGCTAATTACAGCCCTGCAAAACCTGTAAAGGGGGCCTCTGTGTATTGTAATGTGTGAAGTAATTGGCCAAGGCCGTTATCAATTACAGAAGGAATGAATTTGGTTTGTCAGAGAAAGCTGATGAGATGCATTTCATCTGACACCAGGCCTCCACGCAACCAAGAATTTAAGCCACTTCCATCCAAAGTGGCAACTTACCAGTGGCCAAATCACTGACAAAGTCACCCAGCCAGCAAAGGTGAGCTAATTAATACGGCTCATCCCCGCCGCCTACCCCACCACGTCTGCTTTTCACCTAGCTGAAGCCACTAATCAAGGAATAATGAACCCCTTCCCTCTGGTCAACAAGAACTAGATCGTCTCCCTAGAAAGGCAGCAGGTTTGGCCCGTGCACCCTGGTAACCAAGGAGAAAAGGGAAACTTGGAGCAGTTTTAATTACTCACGCTCTGCATGCTGAGAACACTCGTGTGGAATTACCTGGTTCTCAGCCTCATGGGGGCTTTATTGTCAAGGTATGGCCTGGTCTAGGGGTGCCTTGGCCAGGGCTACCAGCTGTGGACACGACTGCCCAGGTGGAAAGCCGGCAACTTCCGCCAAGGGAGGCAGGTAAAGGGCTGCGCTCCAGGGCAGGGCTCTGGCTTCCGGTAGAGGCCGCCTGGGTCTGAAAGCCGCCTCCTGGCCCTCGGACCTTCTCCGCTGGCCCTCAGCTGAGGTTACTGAGGGGAATCCGAGTCCAGAATGAGAGACGTGGCATCTTTCACGGGAGGGGCGTTAACACCTCTCATATTTAAGGCAGGTTCTTACTCAGCGGCCTCGCAGGGATGAATCCAAAAACCCAGAGCGTCCTGTACAAATCATGGCGATGACAGCCCCAGGGCCCGCCCACCCCCAGGGACTGCAGGGACCCCGATTCCTGACAAGGCCCCCACGTTTTTCATACTGAATCCAAAACCTAAAACTAGGAGAGTCTCTTAATACCAGAGAACCTTAACCACAAAACGCGGTTTGAAAAGTCACCTCCCACCGGCGCCTGCCAGGGGCTGGGGGTGGGGGTGGGGAGCAGGGGCTTGAATGGGTGCAAGGTTTCCTTTCAGGGCGATGAAAACATTCTGGAACTAGATGGCAGTGATGGCTGCTCAACGCCACTGAATTCTCTTTAAAATGGCTCATTTTATGTCCATTCTGGCTCGATTCTGAAAACACACAGTCACCACCCAGTGGGAGAAACCCCGAGCTGGGGCGTGCAAATTGCACGGGACCCCCGAGGTGGCTGTCTCCTCTGTGGCTGCACCACTGAAACGAAACAGTTAAGAGTCAAATGAAAAGACAGAGCCTTTAAGAGCCTTCTCCCCGGCTGATAAGACGAGGGCTGGTGGAGTGGCTCCTCGCTCTGCTAATTACTGGGAAGTCCCTGAAAGCAGTGGCCACAGCTGTGCCGTGTGCGCGCGCGGCCATCAGTCGCTGGAGTATTGATTACTGAGCAATTCTAGCCGATCGGGGTCTGGGGCTTGAGAGACAATGTGCTTCCCTCACAAAACCTGTAATGAGCAGTTCCTATACAAGACTACATTCTGCTGACATCAGATCTCCGCGCTCAGATAGAACACAGGTCAATACGCATTGGATTTCCAAAATGTGGGGGTCTGAATGTCAGGCTTCTCTTTTTCTCCTTCTCCTGCCATTACCCGTCCCAGGCTCACGTTCTTGAATGCCATACAGGAGGAAAAATCTGCTCCATTAGTCTGATTTATTCTTCAAATATGCCATGACAAATTGCTTTAACACCATACTTATTAAATTCTTGTACGTTTCAAGTTATGGGTCTCATATACTTGTCGGATCTACATGACGTCATAATGAAGGGGCCAGAGGGTGACAGGATTGAATTTTACAGCTGTGCCAGATGTCCTTTGTTGGGGGGTGGGGGGAGTGGTCCCCCCTCCCCACCCTCCCCAGGCAAGGGGTCTAGCTTTTCAGGACACCCCCCCACAAGGACCTGCTCTTTCCGTGGGGCCTCCCTTGGCAGGCGTGGTATCTTATATGTAAATGCAGATGTGTAAGGATTTGAAAATATCCACGGCTTGACTTGCAGTTCAACAATTACTGGCCTTTGTCTGCAGGTTCTGCTCTACTGTAGCAGGTTCTGTCTCCAGCGGACTCGAGCTATTTTACTTTCCTTCGCTGTAGTAACCACACCGCATTAACAATATTTGTACTACAATCGCCAAGGGACCCACTTCCCAGATTCTATCACTTCTTTATCTCCTGGCAAATACCTCACTATCGAACATTATTAGGTTTAGAAAATTAACCCTTCCCGGCCTGGAGCTGCGCTAGGCCCCGCAATCCCTGCAAGGGGCCTTATCGCTGAATTTCTGCTATAATGGTTCTTCTTTTCATCGCAGTTTCAGCAACGGCTGTCAGGAGGCGCTTACAGATACCACGCTCGTGTACTTTTGCAATGATTCTCATTAAAATGACACCAAAGAGATCTGATGGGCTTGGATGGGCGGGCTGACCGGGTCAAGACCTGCTTCCAGAGAAATCTGTATTCCTCACATTCAACTCGGCGAGGCGGTTTTCGTGTGTACAGATGAGTAAAATCCAGGTGGAAGCTCTAGCAGCCAATATCTCCTGGAGATTCATGTGTTACCAACTACCCTTCCCTGCCCGCTGTCACAATTCCAGTTAGTATTTTCACTGTTTTTGATATTTCATGATGGTTTTGATAAGGTTATCTGTTTAAAAGAAGTCAACTGCACAGCGCAAGAGAAACTGAAGTGCACCGTGTTTACACTAGGGCTCTCCTTTCAAGGGCCTCCCGCTCGCTGGCTCTCTTCCCCTTTACCTATTTCTCTGTTTCTAATGGGCAATCCGGCGTTGACATTATTTCCCAAGCAGATCACTCGCCCTGCCAATCACTCTGTATTTTGTCTTTCGCTGTGGGCTCATTAAAACAGCTTCCTCTCTCCCTCTGGACACAGCTCTATTTGCCAGCTCTGATCACGAAGCTCCTTATTTAAGAAAAATGCCAGCATCACTTGGCTC